>PVJI01003014.1:0-132679 GCA_004026765.1 Micronycteris hirsuta
GTTAGAATAGTATAGGAAGTACAGGAGCAGAAGGACTTATGTGTATGACCTATGGACAAAACTAAAGGGAGGGGAAAGGGGGGTAAGGGGGAGGGGGGAAAGAAGGGGGGAAATGGGGCAACTGTAACAGCATAATCAATAAAATATAGTTTAAAAAATAAATAAATAAATAAGAGGAAAAAATTAAAAAAAATTGATTTCTTTAACTTGTCCAGTTACCAAATCTTCCCTAGGAAGATGGGAATTATTTTTATGTAATGCTTAATGTTGGATGTCAACATAAAATGGAACATCAGAATTTTCCACTTCAAAAAAACAATGATAAACTAGAAAAAACTGTTAGAATTGACCTTTTAGGACATCTCAAAATTAACAAAAGGCTTTCGGCAGGATAAGGAGCACTAATGCAAGAAAAATAGCTGATTCTCAGAAAGAACAGAAATTTTTCTGGTGTTTTAACTTATTTTACACCATGCCTCACCATCCAGCTCAGGGTAGCCTTGAAAATAACAGCCTACTTTCCCAATACCAGAGGGAGAAGAATACACTATATTCACAAAAAATTAAGCAATATTTATCATAGTTATAAAGTGGCAAGTCTCCAAATGTCCATCAACTGATGAATGGGTAGCAAAATGTGCTACATTTGGACAATGTAATATTATTCAGCCATAAAAATGACTGCAGTATTGATACGTACTACAGCATAGATTAACCTTGAAAGCAGTATGTTAAATGAGAGAACCCAGATACAAAAGACTACATGTTGTATGATTACATTTATATAAAATGTCCAGACTAGGTAAATCCATAAGGACAGAAAGTAAATGAATGGTTTCTAGTGAACAAAGGGAGTAGGAATTGGGAATGACTGCTAACAGGTAAAATGTTTCTTTTTGGAAAGATACAAATGTTCTCGATTTAGATACTGGTGATGATTGCACAACATTGTGAATATACTAAAAACTTTGTACACATTAAAATAGTGAATTTTGTTTTATTTGAATCTCAATTAAAAATTTATCTCAGGGGAAAATGGGGATATCTGTGTTAGTATCAACAGTAGAAATAAGGCTAAAAATTGTGCTCACACACACAAAAAGTTCAAGGAGATCCACAACTCACCTATACCCCTATTAACGGAAGCTTTATGATTTCATCAATATCAGAAATCTGATTAAAGTTGTAGTAATTAGTGGTTTTGTTTGTTAATGTGACTAAGATGTTGGCACGTGGAAAAAAGGGTCCAAGGACGTCCGACCAAGATGGAGGCATAGATAGATACACTGTGCCTCCTCACACAACCAATAGAAGGACAACAACAAATTTAAAAACAAAAAACAACCAGAACTGGCCGAAAATTGAACTGTGTGGAAGTGTGACAACCAAAAGGTTAAGTAACATTCATCCAGACTGGTGGGCGGGGCAGAGTAGGGCATCTGGGATGGAGAGGATGCACAGCTAGGCAGCAGCTGGGGGTTCTGAGCAGGTGAGGTGATGGCAGGCAGGCTCGGTGGTCCCACATTTGCATACGGATAAACTGGGAGGAAAAACTGGGGAGTGAGACAGACTGCTCAACCCTGGGTTCTAGAATGGGGAAATAAAGCCTCAAAACCTCTGACTGAAAAAATGTGTGGGGGTTGTGGTGGCACAAGAAACTCCTAGCCTTACAGGAGAGTTCATTGGAGAGATCCACAGAGTTCTAGGATGTACACAAATCCACCAACTTGGGAATTAGCACCAAAAGTGTCCAATTTGCTTGTGGGTAGTGGAGGAAGTGACTGAAAGCTGGTGAGAGCAGAGCAAGTGGCACTATTCCCTCTTGGACTGTTCTCCCATACACAGCACCACAATGCAGCGATGTGGATTGCCCCACACTGGCGAATACTCAAGGCTTCACCCCTTACCCCATAACAGGTACACCAAGACAAAAAAAATGTGGTCCAAATTAAAGAACAGATTAAAGCTCCAGAAAAAAATACAACTAAGTGATTAAGAGATAGCCAACCTATCAGATGCACAGTTCAAAACACTGGTAATCAGAATGTTCACAGAGACTTCCAGCCAAGATGGAAGACATGTTGTGCCTCCTCGCACAACCAAAAGAGGAAAAACAACAATTTAAAAAACAAAAACTGTCAGAAGTGACAGAAAATCGAACTGAGTGGAAGTCCAACAACCAAGGAGTTAAAGAAGGCACGTTCATCCAGACTGGTAAGTGGGGCAGAACCGGGTGGAGAGTGCACAGCAAGAAGGCAGTTTTTAGAGCAGTATGGGCAATGCTGCAGCTGCCCAGAGAGACTCATGGCAGGCGCACCTAGCCAAAACATGGCCGGCACACTCAGCGAAACCTGCAGCTGGCTGACCAGGACCCAGTGGGGCCAAGACTGGTGGACCGGGTGGTCCCTGATTCATACGCAGATAAACTGGGAGAAAAAGCTGGGGAGCGGAGCAGACTGCGCAACCCACCATCATGGGGAAATAAAACCTCAAGGCACCGGTTGAAAACACCTGCAGGGGTTGAGGCGGCAGTGGGAGGAACTCCCAGCTTCACAGGGGAGTTCAATGGAGAGACCTACAGGGACTTGGAAATATGGAAGCCCACCCACCCACCCCGGAGCCAGCACAGAGAGGCCCAACCTGCTTGTGGGTAGAGTGGGAAGTGCCATCATTCTCTCAGGCCCTACCCCCACAGGCAGCATCCCAACACAACAACGTGGGTTACCCCGCCCTGGTAAATGCCTAAGGCTCCACCCCTTAAAGTAACAGGTGCGCCGAGGGAGGAAAAAATGCCCAAATGAAAGAGCAGATCAAAACTCCAGAAAAAATACAACTAAACCACAAAGAGATAGCTGACCTATCAGATGCACAGTTCAAAACACTGGTAATCATGATGCTCACAAAATTGGTTGAATTTGATCACAAATTAAATGAAAAAATGAAGAATATGCTAAAAGAAATAAGGGGAAATGTACAGGGAACCAATAATGATGGGAAGGAAACTGGGACTCAAATCAACGGAGTGGACCAGAAGGAAGAAACAAACATTCAACCAGAAAAGAAGAAGAAACAAGAATTCAAAAAAATGAGAGGCTTAGGAACCTCCAGGACATCTTTAAACATCCCAACATCTGAGTCATAGGGGTGGTAGAAGGAGAAGAGGAAGACCAAGGGATTGAAAACTTATTTGAACAAATAATGAAGAACTTCCCCCAAGCTGGTGAAGGAAATAGACTTCCAGGAAGTCCAGGAAGCTCAGAGAGTCCCAAAGAAGTTGGACCCAAAGAGGAACACACCAAGGCACATCATAATTACATTACCCAAGATTAAAAATAAGGAGAGAATCTTAGAAGCAGCAAGAGAAAGGGGAACAGTTACCCACAAAGGAGATCCCATAAGACTATCAGCTGATCTCTCAAAAGCAACCTTAGAGGCAAGAAGGGTCTGGAAAGAAGTATTCCAAGTCATGAAAGGCAAGGACCTACATCCAAGAATACTCTATCCAGCAAAACTTTCATTTAGAATGGAAGGGCAGATCAAGTGCTTCTCAGATAAGGACAAGTTCAAGGAGTTCATCATCACCCAGCCTTTATTATATGGAATGTTAAAGGGATTTATATAAGGCATGGAGGGATATCAACAGGGGGGTGGGAGGGTGAGAGAGGAGGAAAAAGTACAGAGAATAAGTAGCAAAAGCAGTAGGTAGAAAACAGAAAGGGGGAGGTTAAGAATAGTATAGGAGATGTAGAAGCCAAAGAACTTATGTGTATGACCCATGGAAAAAAACTAAAGGGCGGGGAATGGGGGTGTGTGGGGGGTGGAGGGGAATAAAGGGGGGAAATGGGACAACTGTAATAGCATAACCAATACAATATATTTAAAAAAAGAATGCTCACAGAAATGGTTTAGTATGGTTACAAAATAGAGGAAAAACTTAAGGCTATGAAAAGTAAAATAAATGAAAATGTACAGGGTACCAACAGTGACAGGAAGGAAACTGGGACTGAAACCAATGGTTTGGACCAGAAAGAAGAGATAAACATTAAACCAGAACAGAATGAAGAAACAAGAATTCAAGAAAATGAGGAAAGACTTAGGAACCTCTGGGACAACTTTAAATGTCCCAACATCCAAATCACAGGGGTGCCAGAAGGAGAAGAGGAAGACCAAAAGATTGAAAAGTTATTTGAAAAAATAATGCAGGAGAATTTCTCCAATCTGGCCAAGGAAATAGACTTCCAGGAAGTCCAGGAAGCTCAGAGAGTCCCAAAGAAGTTGGACCTAAAGAAGCACACACTAAGGAATGTCACAATTACATTAGCCAACATTAAAGGTAAGGTGAGAACCTTAAAAGCAGCAGGAGAGAAAGGACACAGTTACCTACAAAGGAGTTACCATTAGACTATCAGCTGATATCTCAAAAGAAACTTTACAGGCAAGAAGGGGCTAGAAAAAATTATTTGAAATAATGAAAGGCAAGGACCTACATCCAAGATTACTCTATCCAGCAAAGCTATCATTTAGAATGGGAGGGCAGATAAAGTGCTTTTCAGATAAGGTCAAGTTAAAGGAGTTCATCATCACCAAGCCCTTATTATATGAAATGTTAAAGGGACTTATTTAAGAAAAAGAAGATAAAAATATGGGAGAAGGTGGAATTCCGGACAAGACAGAGGTGTAGGTAGAAACCCTTTGCTTCCTCGCACAACTTAAAGGAGGATAACAACCAATCTAAAAACAATAAACTACCAGAAGTGCCAGAAAATCAAACTGCATGGAACTCCAACAACCAAGGAATTAAAGAAACAGTCAACCAGATCAACCAGATAAGTGCCCCAAGACAAAGAAATATGGCCCAAATAAAAGAACAGAGCAAAAGTCCAGAGAAAGAGCTAAGCAATGAGGAGATAGCCAACCTACATGATGTGGAATCCAAAACACTGGTAGTCAAGATGCTCACAGAAGTGATTGATCTTGGTCAAAAAATGAAAGAACAAATGAAGGATCCCCAAAGTGAAATAAAGCAAAATATTCAGGGAACCAACAGTGACAGGAAGGAAACCAGGACTCAAATCAATGATATGGAACAAAGGAAAGAAAGAAACATCAAACCGGAACAGAATGAAGAAATAAGAATTCAAAAAAATGAAGAGAAGCTTAGGAATCTCTGGAATAACTTTAAACATTTCAATGTTTTGCCTTTTTCCTCTGTCTGCCTGTAAACAGAAAAGCAGATAGTAAATGAGTGTTTCAGTTTCAACCAGACTCTGAAGATTGCTTTTAGGATTCAGTGTTAGTTACAGGGTTATTTATGAGTGTCTCAGCTTCTTGCTGAGCACTGAAGATAAGAGGCATCTCTCCCTCTGGCTTGAGATCTCAGGCATTCCTACATGAGTAGGGGCCTTGTGGAGGTGTCTGGAGTCAGTCCCCAAGATGTGCAGGGGCCTCACAGGGAATTCCAATCATGGTAATTTGACTCTTGGCTCAGTCAGGAAGCTCAATATAAAGGTTGGTCACTTAGCACTTCAAGCCCTCCCTCGCAATTTTAAATGCATGGGGGGGAAACTTGAAACCCATAAGCGGGGTTAGGGTACCCTGGATGCCAGGCAGCCCTCCTTGTCTGTCTTCCACCAACAGCACATTTCCACCCATCACACTGTATTCCCCGATAGCTAATTAGCTAGTGTTCAGTATGGGGGCAGAGTTTGAAAGGACAGAAATCGAAAGTAAAAAAAAAAAAAAAGAGCCTGTTAACAACAAGAATGGGTTCTAATTTATCTAAAGAGCAGGAAGTTTACCTGTGTGTGTGTACAGCAGCTCCTCCAGGGAGCAGGATGTGAGGTAAAAGAACAGCATTTCATTCAGCTTTTACAAACTATAAAGGAATATATTACCCTGCTATTCCTGACAATATTAGATAGGAACCTTAGATATTGAGGTTTGGGAAAAGGCAGGCAACAAATTAAAATCTTTGCAGGATAGTAGGTTTCCTAATGGGAGTTCAGAACTTACTAACTTGGGGACTAGTCAGGACTTCTCTCAAGCCCATATGGGCTAAGAAAATGGAGTTAGTTACAGAGGAGGATGCGGAGTCTAGTTCAGAGGAGGAAGTCATGTATGATGCAGCAGGAGAACAGGTCATGAGAGTTCTGCCTACAGCCCCACCGGAGAACCTGCATCGTAGCCGTCGCTCCTTATTTCAATTCTGGTAGCACTCCTCCCCACAGGATGGGTCACCACCAAGAAAGCCAGGGTTGCTTACTTTCTTGTGTTTTGGGAAACTTGGTTTGAATCTTGTTGTTTTGTATAACCCTAGAATCTTCTGCCTCTACTGTTTGGGCTGTGCTATTTCAGCCTTTAAAAGTGATTCACTGTACTAGTTGGTGTGAGATAGTGTCTCTGCTACTTAGGCTTCACACCATTTAAATCTTGTCAAGGTCATTTATAGCACCTGTGGCAGTGATTTCCACACGCGTGTTAACACATAATCATGAGAATTTACGCATTTTGAGTGCAGCTCCGTGTGATTCCCATGTAGGCAAGTGTGGATCATATCTGTGGAATGGGAACTCTCTAATGGGAATTTGGCAAAGATGCATCTTAAAAAATTCTGGCTTGCTGACCCCTGCATATTATATTACCTTGGTCCTATCTGCCACCGGACCTGAATTTACATTCTAATGCCCTGCTAATGAGTAATCTTACCCCTGTTCTGCTTAATCCCATGAATAATCAATCCAATGTAAATATATCCTAAGCCTCTAATAAAAACCCTGGCTAAGCGACCCACGAGGCCTTTTCCTGAGATGGGAGGAATTGGTCACGTGGCCCCGGTCTCTCTTTCCCCGTGTGTCTCGGTATGAGATTCATAGACGCATCGGGTTGCGGTCACCCACGGGTATCAGCAGGTACGAAACCCCCACAACAGCACCAGGTAGTGTAAAATAAGATTCTAAGACTAGTATCATACTCCCTCCTCTAAGAGGATTTAATTTGAAAATACTGGTTTGCTTAAATTTTGTCTTTGCTTTAGGTTTTGTTTTTGTTTCTGTTTTGAAAGGAACAGCTCAGTCTTTAGAATTTCAGTATGCCATAGCTAACTTTGTAGGAGGACTAGAAATTAATCTACCCTCAGACAGACTACTTTGAAACATTCCATTCCTTCAGATAAGACTAGCAGAAACAATCAGCCCAATACCAATGAAAGGAGCAAGAACTGTATTTCTTGACAGGTCTGGAAAAACCGGACAGGCTTCTATTGCCTGGAAAGAAGGCAATAGCTGGAAAAACTTTGTATCCTCAAGACATTCCTCTACTCAGAGGGCTGAACTTTTCGCTACAATTATGGCCCTGTGGCAATGGCCTAAGGAAGCTTTAAATATAGTTTGTGACTCTGGATATATTATTCAGCATTTAGATCAGACATTAATTAAGACTTCAATTGACCCAAATCTGCTTAACTTATTTCTGACTTTACAGTCTCTCCTTGACAAGCAAGAACACCCTCTCTTCATTACTCATATTCTATCCCACTCAGGCCTGCCTGGCCCCCTGGTAGATGGTAACAATAAGGCAGATGCCTTAGTTAGTGTCTTTACTGCCTTTAAGCAGGCAGCAGCTTCACATCAGTTTTTTCATCAAAACAGCCAGGCGCTTTGAAGACAATTTGATATTCCCTGTTCCCAAGCTAAGCAAATTATTAAAGAATGACCTGACTGTCAAGCCCTTACTAAGGCACCTCCATCTATGGGAGTTAACCCTCGAGGACTAAGTTCTCAAATGATTTGGCAAACGGATATCACTAATTACTCTCCCTTTAGAAAATACAAATACATTCATATTTCTATTGATACTTACTCTGGTGCCCTACATGCATATGATTTAACAGAGGAATCTGCTAAAAATATACAAGCCCATTGGCTTGAGGCCTTTAGTCATTTAGGACAGCCTCAGCAAATTAAAGCTGGTAATAACCCAGGATATCTTGCCCATTCCACTCAAGCCTTCCTTCAGCGTTGGAATATCCAACATAAAACAGGAATACCTTATAATTCAACTGGTCAGGCAATTGTTGAACGGGCACATCATACCTTTAAAAATCTTCTTAAAAAACAAAAAAGGGGGAGTCATGAATCCACCCCCCAAAATTTGATTATGTTAGCTATGTTCACCTATAATTTTCTAAATTGTGATGAATCACTCTGTACTCCAATGGAGAAACATTTTCAGAAGAAAGAGCCAAAGTCATCTTATCCTCCGGTTTTATATAGAGATCCGCTGGGAGATGGTTCCTGGCAGGACCCGGTAGACCTCTTAACATGGGGAAGAGGGTATGCATGTGTTTCCATTCCTACAGGTCCTGTTTGGCTACCAGCTAAAAGAGTAAAGCCTTATCATGAACAAAACAGACATCAAGCTCTGCTACCTGGAGACAAAAACCGATCAGCTAACAGACCAGATAGCCCATTAGAAGAAAAAAAGCACTGGATGTCGGTGCCAAAAAATACAGTTTATATTGCTGAGTATTTACTAGTTTGTTTTTCTTTTCTTACTGACACTTTGTGCTTTCCTTTAAAGGAGCAACTTTACGCTGCAAACAAAGAGCAGTACAATGATTACTATCAGCCTTTCCATAGTAATTATGGTTGGTCTGTGAACCCCTGAGGGGATTTATCATACTCTCAGTCCCCCGCTTGTTCCTCCTTGTACTTTAGACACTAGCTGAAAATACTCAGTCTCTTGGTCTTTGCACAGAGGACGAAATGCCACCATTGCTTTTCTCCCCAAAAGTCCGTTTGTAGTGGAGAACTGGGGAGCTAATTAGAAAGTACTGGCTAAGCATGGCACAACAATAGTTCCAGCTCAGCCTCTATATCTATATACTAATATGTGGTGGGAGGGTCCAAGTACTGGGGCACCTGTTATCAGAATTGTTTCTCCCAACCACACTAGCCCTTGGCACTATAACTTAGAAAATAGGCTTGCCTTTTATTGCTAGAAAACACCTGTATAAAAAATTTGAATGTAACCCTAAAAATGTCTTAGGATGTTTCTACCAAGATAGCCCTCCAAAACAGAATTGGGTCACTGTTTGTACCTCTCACCCCTACTTGTTTTTAGCAACCCCAGGGACAGCTTAGATCTTTTATAATGAATCAGAAAAAATTTATTCTCTGCCTGTCCCTGCAGGCTCTATGTATGCCAGCTGCCTTACTCATCTCAATATTACTCAGTTAAGCCTCACCATGGTTTATATAGTTAGAAGACAAACTCAAGTATGGGTGCCAGTTAATGTAACTAGAGAATGGGAAGATCCCAATGGCATAGTAGCACTTAACAATGCACTGGCCCCCTTAAGAATCTGACGGTTTGTCGGCACCCTAATTGCATTCATTGTCTCTGCTATAGTTGTTGCAGCTACTGCTACCACGGCAACTGCTGCCCTCATGGAGTCAATTCGAACTGCTCATGCTGTTGATATTCTCTTAACCAATTCCACCTTAGAAATTCTTCAACAGGCCCAGATTGATCAAGAGATCCTGACTCACCTTTCTGCGGTTGAATCAGCTCTCAACTGGATCGGCGAATGCCAGGATGCACTAGTGACCCATCAGAAGCTGACCTGTGATCCTGTTTTCTCCAAACTGTGTGTCACCTCACTCCAGTGGAACTCCAGCCAGTACTCCTGGAGCAATATTCAACATCACCTAAGAGGAGCTTTTCCCACCAATTTAAAGGGACAAATTAATAAATTGCAACTGAAGTTACGGTAGCAGTTGCAAGACATCCAACACTTAACTGAGCAGGAGATTTTTCAAACACTCTGTGATAATCTCGGCTGGCTAAACCCCAAAAATTGGTTTGATGGACTCAACCTGAGACTGTGGGTCACTGGAGCTGCCAGTTGTTTACTGATTCTAATAATGCTTTGTGTATTTCGATGCATTTGCAAATTATTTGCCCAGGGTCATATAAGAGACCAGTGAGTAGCAAGTCTTGTGGGATCCACTACCAAAACAGTCCTAATAAAAAAAGGGAGGGGATTGTAGGGAACCAGTTTGTTTCAAACTGGCGAATATGACTCAGCCCTGTATCAAAAGCTGACAACAGCAAAGTGGTAGGCAGGAGCCAGACCCTCAAACCTGTTTTCCCATGGAAATCAGACCTAGAAAATGCATACAGACTGTTATGGGTTGCTCTTGCTAAAACTCCCTCACCCTGGTCTGAAACAGTAGATGTTTATTGCCTATCTTCAAGGCAATTTCCAAAGCCTATGTGAATTTTTTCCAAGGACGGAGAATAATCACCTCACCGTCTTTCCCTTCTGCATTTGTTATTTTTGTTTCCTTGATTATACCTAAAATGTAGACAATAACATTCTATGTAATAGATAATAAATCCTTCTTTGATGTAAGACCTGAGAAAAATAATAAAAGCCTGTCCAGGCAAGGGTTGGGGCTCTCTCCCCTTGAGAGAAGTGGCCATAGGACTCTCATCTTAAGAGAGTACCTGTACCATCCCTGTTTCTCCACAGGATTCCTGTAGTCTTTGTGCATTTGTTCTCTTCTGCCACAATACGCAGAATCTGCTGGCCGGAGTCTTCCACAAAGAGAGAATCTTAAAAGCAGCAAGAAGAAAGGAGAGAGTACAAAGGAGTGCCCATAAGACTATCGGCTGATTTCTCAAAAGAAGCCTTATAGGCAAGAAGGGACTGGAAAGAAGTATTCAAAGTCATGAAAGGCAAGGGCCTATATAGGGGACCATTCTGCGTGGCAATGGGAAATGTAGCCCAGCACCTACTCGAAAGACCAGTGGGGAGAGAGGTCTGGAACACAGGACCCATGCTCACGGACAGGTTTTCCCGTGGAGAATCAGGCCTGCATTGTACCTAGGCTGCTATGAGGCTTGCTTTTGCTAAAACTCTCTCACCCTTAATTGAGGCAACAAATGCTTACTGCATACCTTTAAAGTAACTTCCTAAAATCTGAGCTAAACCTCCCAAGTATGAAGTGTAACCAGTTTAACCACTTTTCCCTTTACATTTGCAAATATCCTTCTTCTTTGATATAATTAGCAACAACCTCTCCTTTGTTTTCTGTAAAAGGTAACCACCTAAAGTGAACCTATGCATAGTAAATGAGGACCATCCTTGATGTAATATACCTAGAAAAACAATAAAAGCCTGTCCAGGCAGGGGCCAGGGCCCTCTTTCTCACTTAAAGAGCAGCCATGCCATCCTTTTTCTCCACAGGACTTCTGTAGTCCATGTGAATTTGTTCATCACATCCACAACACACAGACTTCGTGGGCCAGAGTCCACATCAGACCTACATCCAATATTACTCTATCCAGCAAAGCTATCATTTAGAATGGAGAGGCAGATAAAGTGCTTCCCAGAAAAGGTCAAGTTAAAGGAGTTCATCATCACCAAGCCATTATTATATGAAATGTTAAACACGCTTATCTAAGAAATTGAAGGAGATAAAAAATTATGAACAGTAAAATGACAACAAACTCACAACTATCAACAACTGAACCTAAAAAAACAAAAACAAAAACAAACTAAGCAAACAACTAGAACAAGAACAGAGCCAGAGAAATGGAGACCACAGGGAGGTTTAACAGCAGGGAGGGGGAGGAGGGAGAGTGGGGGAAAAGGTACAGGGAATAAGAAGTATAAATGGTAGGTACAAAATAGACAGGGAGAGGTTAAGAATAGTATGGGAAATGGAGAAGCCAAAGAACTTATATGTACAATCCATGGACATGAACTAAGGAGGGGGGGATGAGGGTGGAAGGGGGTTACAAGTCGGAGGAGAATAAAGAGGAAGAAAATGGGACAACTGTAAATATAATCAATAAAATATATTTAAAAAACGGATGGCCCACTGCCTAGGATATCTAGTTTGGGTCACATACAAACCACCATCACAGGCTGTTTTCCTTGGGTTCAAGGTCAATCGTAAGGCCTTTGACACAGTCTTCCAAAGGGTATGAGAAAAGCTTCACACTTTGTTGCGAAAAAGTTAACATCTTGAATTCCGTGAAAACACAAGGCTAAGGTAAACAATAATGATGGGAAATAACCTATAATTATATGTATGTAAGTGACTGAATTCTAAGTAGATTCCTGGTACTAACTATGAAGTAAAAAGGAAGAACAGGAAGTTGGTGATCTTAATTTGAAAGATGTCCTTCTTGTTTTGTGACCATAGCTATACACAAGTATAAGTGATACTCTACAGTTCTGGATAATTTTTATGTGCCAGATCGTGGGAAATGTGCTTTAACTATTAGTACATAATAGGAAGCGTTACTATTATTCTTGTTACACTTTTAGATTAAGTATAAAAGAGGTCAAGAAGATCCAGGATTGGAACACAAAGCCCTTGTTTCCATCTTCTTCCCCAAACCACCTCCATGTGTTCCTGTCTGTTTACCAACTCCATCAGCTTCTCATGAACATCTCAGATAAAATTGCTAGGGTTTTTTGGCATTTAGACACTGAATAGAGACAGCTCCTCTAGGAACTTGGCTGTGTTCCATTCAGAGATGTTGTACAGAACCACAGGCTTTTGGAGCAGAGCCAATTCCCATATTAAGGTCAGTTCCCTTTATGAACAGAAGGTAAGCTGAGACAGAGGCTCACAAAGGTGCAGTAGGGTCAGATGGAAAACAGACTCTTAAGGAAGAGACATAGGTTCAGACACCATGGATGCTGGAAATGAAGAGCAGATTTGGGTTTCAGAGAGTTATAGGGATCTCAAGATCAGAAATTCTAGGCTCTTTACTTCAAGCCTCACCCACGAGGATGGGATTTGAAGCCTGACTTCACATGTATCCTTATGGCCAGCCACTGTCCTTCCACAACTAGCTGGATTGAGTCTTGATTTCTAGGTTCCAATCAAATGATCCTTACTGAGATAAGATATGCCACACTGAAGTACTGAGTGTCCTCCTGATCATAAACCTTGAGTCCATTTTTGCATTAGGAACCCTGTCTCCAAAGGCACTCATACTCTGGCAGATAACATGCTATTAAACAGGATTTAAAATGCTACTCACCTAAATTACAAGTTTTAGAAATGAAATCTTCAAACCTTGTTTCCACCCCTTTAAAAAAATCTACAGCCATTGGTTCATCATTGCTCACTTACCCTCTTTGGCTTCCCATATAGGCCTGTCATAGAGTCAACCACTTAGGAATATTCTCTGTAATTTCTGTATCAGATGAGATGGGATCCTAAATGACTATTATTTTTAACCAAATAAAAGTTTGAGCACAGTTTTCAATAATGCAGTGTCTATAGGTTCTTAACTCCAGGAATTTTGACATTAATAACATAGCAAAAAGAAAAACACAAATAAAATTAATGAACACATTCTATTGATTCATGTGTTTTTAAATGGGAAACTGAAGGAGAAATCAAGAGGAAAAGCTCACAAAATTTCTCTTAGAATGATATTCTCAAAATCCATATTATTGCAAATGGCAGTATTTCATCTTTTTTTATGACTAAGTAGTATGAAATAAGTCAGACAGAAAATGAAAAGAACTACATGATTTCATTCATATATGAGATATAAAACTGCAAGCAACAAATAAACAAAAATTCATACACACAAACAACAGTTTGGTGGTTACCAGAGGGAAGGGGATTGGGGTTAAAGGTTAAAAGGGGTCAAATATATGGTGAAATTTTCATGGAAGAAAATTTGACTTTGGGGTGGGCACACAATGCAATATACAGATGATATATCATTGAATCATGCACTTAAAACCTGTATAATTTTATTAACCAATGTCTCCCCAATAAATTTAATTTTAAAATTTGAAAGCAGGTTATGAAATAATGAAAGCAGCTCATGTTGGTATGATAGGAATGAGAAAAGTGCTTGAACAGTGTCATAATTGACATCTGGACATGACATTTAGGTCATGCCAATCAGAAATAAAAACTATTAGGTCATTAGGTTTCCAGGTAATTTGGTGAGGATCTGTCTCTTGGTTGATCAACAGGTTAGGCTGACTATAGTATATGACCAAGGAAGAGTGCCTTTCTCTACCAGAAGACCTGTGTAAGTCTCACAAAGCTGCATATTTTGTTTGAAAGTACACTGTCTCAAAATAAAAAGAGCCATTTTTCCTTGAAGAATCCTCTGTATACTCTCAGAGCTTAGACCCAAATATATTTGCTATAATGTATGTCATGTCTGTGATACCCCTTAATATATAATACTTTCCAATAGAATGAGTCTCTGCCATACAAAGCAGAGATTATGATATCATTAGATCCTATACTCTTCAGTATGGAAACTCTTTGAACACACTGAGAAAAGAACAGTGAATTTAAGCATGATAAGTTAGAATGAAAACACCTTATACTAACAAATGTTAGTCAAGAAGGGCCCTGGCTGGTGTGGCTCAGTGGATTGAGCGCCAGCCTGCGAACCAAAGAATCGTTGGTTCAATTCCGAGTCGGGGCACATGCCTGAGTTGCAGGCTGGGCCCCCAGTAGGGAGTGGTCAAGAGGCACCCACCATTGATGTTTCTCTCCTTCTCTTTCTCTCTCCCTTCCCCCTTCTCCTCTCTGAAAATAAATAAATAAAATAATTTTAAAAAAGAAGAAGAAATGTGTGTGGAGGGTTGCAAGATGGCAACAGAGTTGAAGTATCTTTCTCACACCTTCTCCCAGAACCAAACTGGAAATAAAACTAAAGAGGGGAACAGCCACCTGAAATAACAAACCAAAACTTACCTGAGGAAGAGACTTTTAACAACGACCAGCAGACACTGGTAGGAAGGGCAGGAATGTGAATGGGTCCAGCCCTGCTCCCAAGGGCAGCAGGCCAAAGTTATGGCATGGCTATGGGAGCTTCCCCCAGAGAGGAGTGAAGCCTGGACCCCAGACTGGGCTCCCAAGGCATGTCTTGGATCAGCCACCCACATAGCATCCAGTGGTTAAAGGCAACAGGGTTTCTGTCTGCTGGGGAGAAACAGAGCTTGAGGAAGATACACAGGTTATTCATTCATAGCCACTCACCTTGGGCTCCAGTGAAGGAAGGACAGTGCATAGTGGAGTTGCCTGAGGAAAATATGGAGTGGCAAGCATTGGGGAGAGACATGGGGGAGCAGCTGATGGGATCCCTGTGCCAGGCTCCCTGTGATCCTGATACTGCAGCAGCCCTTTTTCTTGAGAAGAGCAAGCCCCTCTCAAGGGAAACAATCACCCCACACTCTGGAATCCTGCTTGACCACACTGCAACTACCTCCCCCCAACCCCCGCCCCACACCATGCATCTTAACCCTTGCTGAAAAGACAGCAACTTAGGCAGACTCAGGTGTATTAGAGACTGGTGTTAGGGCGTGGCCATTCCATATACATTCTTGAGAACCAGAATGGTGCTTCCTCCTCACAGGAGAACCATAGAAACACCTTCCTGGTTTCTGGCAGACCCAAATTCTGGGTTCCAGAGGCCCCACCCACTTACTTACTAGGGGCTTTTCCCTGCCAAATTCAGGGAAATAATCTAGGAGAGACTCAGATGTGTGGCTCAGGGGCAGGGGAACACACCCACCATCTTCCCTCAAGTCTGAATGGCAACCCCCCACAGGAGATCCAGGGGTCCCATCCTCCCAATTCTGCCAGAAGCCCTCTCAGAAGCAGTCAGGTCAGTGACTAAGACTGACAGCAGGTCAGTAAGGCAGAGGCAGGCAGAGGCAGATCCCTTCCTGCTTTGGGATGTTTACTGACCCACCCCTAGGCCCAGTGGTGATAAAAGCCTGCCTTGCAGTGCAGCTTGGCCCATCTCATGTGCAACCAAGCCCAGATGAGACAGCTACAAACTGTAGATTGCTTGTAGCTTTGAACAGGCTACAAAGGGCTACACGTGGAGAGCATCTGAAATTGGTTTACACCAGCTTCAGACAACATAGGACCCATATCCAAAGGGAGATCCAAGCAGACAGGCACTAAGCTCTGCTGAGACAAATTCCACATTGTTCTTTTTCATCACTTACATGTTTTTAAAATTTCTGTAGCCTTTTGTTATTTTTCCTTTTCTTCTATTTTTATTTTTTCTTTCACATCTCTTATTTTACTCTTTCCTTTTTCCTCTATTTGTCCTCCTTTTTCCTTTTCTTAATTTTTAATTCTGTTTCTTTGCTTTTTATTACCATTTCCCTCTTTTTTATTGCTTACTCTTATTGTTTCTCTTCCTTCTCTCCTATTATAATCACTTTTCTTTCCTTTGGACTTCTCATATTCTTTTTTTTTCTCTTACTGTTCTATTTCTATTTCCAATTTTATTATTCTTACATTTATTTTTAAAATTATTTTATTGTTTTTCAATTACAGTTGTCTGCATTTGACCCCCACCACTCCCCTTTCCTCAGCCAAACCCACCTCCCTCTCTTGCTTCCACCGTCCCCCTTGGTTTTGTCCATGTGTCCTGAAAACCCTTCCCCTCATTATCCCCTCCCACCTC
Source organism: Micronycteris hirsuta (assembly GCA_004026765.1). Classification (NCBI taxonomy): domain Eukaryota; kingdom Metazoa; phylum Chordata; class Mammalia; order Chiroptera; family Phyllostomidae; genus Micronycteris; species Micronycteris hirsuta. Next base: position 16,489 of record PVJI01003014.1, read on the forward strand.
CCCTCTGGTTACTGTGAGATTGTTCTTAATTTCAATGTCTCCGGTTATATTTTGTTTCCTTTTTTCTTTTATTGATTACGTTCCAGTTAAACGTGAGATCATATGGTATTTGACCCTCATTGCCTGGCTTATTTCACTTAGCATAATGCTCTCCAATTCTATGCATGCTGTCACAAAGGGTAGGAGCTCCTTCTTTCTCTCCACTGCGTAGTATTCCATTGTATAAATGTACCATAGTTTCTTGATCCACTAGTTTGCTGATGGGCACTTAGGTTGTTTCCAGCACTTGGCTATTGTAAATTGTGCTGCTATGAACATTGGGGTACATAGGTTCTTTTAGATTGGTGTTTTAGGGTTCTTAGGATATAATCCCAGCAATGGAATTGTTGGGTTAAAAGGCAGTTCCATTTTCAGTTTTCTGAGGAAATTCTATATTGTTTTCCACAGTGGCTTCGCCAGTCCGCATTCCCACCAACAGTGCACTAGGGTTCCCTTTTCTCCACATCCTCCCCAACACTTGTCTGTTGATTTGATTATGATGGCCATTCTGACTGGTGTGAGGTGGTATCTCATTGTGGTTTAAATTTGCATCTCTCTGATGGCTAGTGATGCTGAGTAACTTTTCATATGTCTCTGGGCCCTCTGTATGTCCTCCTTGTAGAAGTGTCTGTCCAGCTTTTTTGCCCATTTTTTAATTGGGTTTTTGTCTTCCTGGAGTGGAGTTGTGTGAGTTCTTTATATATTTTGGATATCTAACCCTTGTCTGAGGTATCATTGGCAAATATGTTTTCCCATATGGTTGGTTCTCTTTTCATTTGAATGCTGTTTTCTTTAGCCATGTAGAAGCTTTTTAATTTGATGAAGTCACATTTGTTTATTCTTTCTCATATGTCCCTTGCTTTACTGGACATATCAGTGAAGATGTCTCTGCATGGAATGTTGGAGATTTTCTTGCCAATGTTTTCCTCTAGGACTTTTATGGTGTCACGACTTATATTTAAGTCTTTTATCCACATTGAATTTATTTTTGTGTATGGTGTAAGTTGGTGAGCAAGTTTCATTTCTTTGCATGCAGCTGTCCAGATCTCCCAACACCATTTGTTGAAGAAGCTATTTTTACTCCATTTTATGCTTCTTCCCCCTTTGTCAAATATTAATTGACCTAGAGACTTAGGGTTTTTTTCTGGGCTCTCTGTTCTGTTTCATTGGTCTATGTGTATGTTCTTATGCCAGTACCAGGCTGTGTTGATTATAGTGGCCTTGTAATACAGTTTGATATCAGGTATTGTGATCCCTCCTACTTTGTTCTTCTTTCTCAAAATTGCTGCAGCTCTTTGGAGTCATTTAGGGATCCATATAAATTTCTGAAATGTTTGTTCTATATCTGTGAAATATGTCATTGGTACTTTAACAGGTATTGCATTGAATCTATAAATTGTTTTGGGTATTATGGACATTTTGATGATGTTAATTCTTCTAGTCCATGAGCATGGTACATACTTACATTTGTTTGTGTCTTCCTTAATTTCTTTCTTCAGTGTTGTGTAGTTTCCTGAATATAGGTCTTTGACCTTCTTGGTTAGGTTTATTCATAGATACTTTATTTTTCTTGTTGCTTTGTCAAATGGAATTTTTTTCCTGACTTCTGTTTCTGATATTTCATTGTTGTTGTACAAAATGCCTTTGATTTCTGAATATTGACCTTTATCCCAAGTTTTGCCAAATTCACTTATTAGGTTGAGTAGTATTTTGGCGGAGTCTATAGGATTTTCTACGTACACTATCATGTCATCTGCAAACAATGACAGTTTTGTTTCCTCCTTTCCAATTTGGAAACCTTTTATTTCCTTTTTTTTTCAGATTGCTGTTGCTAGGACTTCCAATACTATGTTGAATAGGAGTGGTGAAAATGGGCATCCTTGTCTTGTCTCATCAGCAGATAAACTTCAGCCATCAGCAGATAAACTTTGGGGGAGGACAGGTGGTCCCACACATACATGCAGATAAACATGGAGGAGAAACTGAGGAGTGAGACAAACCACTGCTCTTTTATTATTGATTTTACTGTTGTCGTTAGGAGGGTTTCCTTGCTTTTATTTTGTTGTTGTTGTTGTTGTTTGTTCTGTCAGCACATGTACAACAATGTACAAAATGTAATTGGGGTTGAGCCTTTCAGTCAGCTATAGAAGAGATCCCACCAACAAACAGGCTGATAACAATCAAAACCCAAATACAAAAGAAGAGCCCACATACCCACACAAGGGACAGTCCTAGAACACCCAGCTCAGAGGACCAAAGTAACTGCACCACTGTGTCCCACAGGACTTCTACCTCATAAGGCCACTCATGAATTCAGGGAGTTAAAGCAGATAAGTCTAATATGTAGAAACAAAAAAAAAGAATCAGCTAATATGGGGAGACAAAGAAACAACCCCCAAATGAAAGAAAAGGAGGAATGCCCAGAGAAAGAGATAAAAAGTATTGAGGCAAGCAATTTATCAGACACAGAGTTCAAAGTAATGATTTTAAGGATGTTCAAGGAACTTAGTGAGAACTGTAATGAACTTAATGGGAACTACATCAGCATGAAAAAAGACATAGAAACTATGAATCAGAACCAGTTGGAAGTGAAGGATGTAATATCTATAATGAAGAATACACTAGAAGGATTTACAAGCAGTCTAGACAAAGCAGAGGACTGAATCAGTGATTTGGAAGACAAGGTAGAAAAAACACCCAATCAGAGCAAATAAAAAAAAAACTTAAAAATAATGATGATAGTTTAAGGAGACTTTGGGACAACATGAAATGTAACAATATCTGCATCATAGGGGTACCAGAAGGAGAAGAGAGTGACAAGTGTTTTTAAAGAAAAAAACCTGTTAGAAGAAATAATGATGAAAAACTTCCCTAACCCAGTGAAGGAAAAAGTCACACAAGTTCAAGAAGCACAGAGAGTCCCAATCATGACAAACCCAAAGAGACCCACAAGACACATCATAATTAAAATGAAAATTTAAAGACAAAGAGAGAATCCAAAGGCAGCAAGATAGGAATAGTTAGCTACCTACCAGGGAGTTCCCAGAAGACTGTCAGCTGATTTCTCAACAGAAACACTTCTGGTCAGAGGTGATTGGCCTGAAGTATTCCAGGTAATGAGAAGGAAGGACCTGCAACCAAGACTACTCTATCCAGCAAGGCTGTTATTTAAAATTAAAGGTGAAATAAAGAGCTTTCCAGACAAAAAAAAAAAAAAGGTTAAAGGTGTTCATTGCTATCAAGCCAGCATTACAAGAGATGTTAAAGGCAGTGTGTTAAGAAGAAATATATATACCTGGCTGGTGTAGCTCAGTGGATTGAGCGCGGGCTGGGAACCAGAGGGTCCCGGTTCGATTCCCAGTCAGGGCACATGCCTGGGTTGCAGGCCAGGTCCCCTGTGAGGGCCATGTGAGAGGCAACCATACATTGCTGTTTCTCTCCCTCTCTGTCCCCCTCCCTTCTCCTCTCTCTAAAAAATAAATAAATAAAATCTTTAAAAAAAAAGAAAAAAAAAGAAGAAATATATATAAAGAGAGGAACACAAGTGTAATGGAAAAATGGTATATATATATGCCTGGTGAATATAAATATCAATTTCTGAGTGTTGATTTTGTATCCTGCTACTTTGCCAAATTCATTTATTAGGTCCAGTAGTTTTTTTGGTGGAGCCAATAAGATTTTCTATGTACAATATGATGTCATCTGCAAATAATGATATTTTTACTTCCTCTTTTACAATTTGGTTGCCTTTCATTTCTTCTTCTTGTCTGATCACTGTGGCTAGGACTTCTGGAACTATGTTGAGTAAGCACTGTGAAAGCAGATATCCCTTTCTTGTTCCTGATCTTAAGGAAAGGACTTTTAGTTTTTGCTCATTTATTGTGACATTGGCTATAAGTTTTTTATATATGGCCTTTTGTATGTTGAGGTATGATCCCTCTATTCCCACTTTTCTGAAAGTTTTTATTATAAGTGGGTGCTGGATTATATCAAATGATTTTTCTGCATCTATTGAAATGATTAGGTGATTTTTATCTTTCATTTTGTTTTTGTGATATATCACATTTATTATTTCTTTTTTGTTTTTTATTTTAATCTTTATTGTATTTTCCATTACCATTTAGTCATCTTATACTCCTTCCCCTCAGTAATCACCACACTGTTGTCCATGTCCATGGGTCCTTTTTCCTTTTTGCTTAATCCCTTCACCCCCTCACCTCCCCTCTCACCTGTCATTATGCTCTCCATTTATAAGTATGTCCCCATTTTCCTTAAGAGTTCAGTTTATTCATTAGATTCCACATATGAGTGAATTCATAACATATTTGTCTTTTTCCGACTGGCTTATTTCACTTACCATAATATTCACCAGGTCTATACATATTGTTGCAAAGGGTAAAATTTATTCCTGTTTATGTCTGAGTAGTATCCCATTGTGTAAATATAGTTGTTTTATCCACTCATGTTTGAAGGACACTTGGGCTATTTCTGTATCTTGGTAATTATAAATACAGCCTCAATGAACATAGGGATGCTTATGGAACCGGTGACACTTTGATTCACAGGCCGGCACTCAATCCACTGAGCCACACCAGCCAGGGCAAGTCTTTCATTATTTATCTTATTCTAGAAATGGAATCTGAACATTTGTCATAATTTTGCCAATTTTGATATACATGTATATCATATGATATATATATATATCATAGATACATGCTTTTAGATAGCATATATCTAAAGCAATGAGGTTGCTTGACTTTAACCTTTGAAGCATAGCAAGCTCCATGGTACAGAGATAGAAAAATAATCTAAAGATAGTTAAAATGATCAATTTTGTTACATTTTAACACAGTAAAAAAAACTGAAGTAACAAAAAAAATCCTTGTAAAGCTGAATTGGATTCCTCCTTAGTCTTATTGTTACAGGATATCTGTAGTTCGGGCTGAGTTAGAATAACATGCATGCCATTTTATAAATGAAAGAATTGTTCCTTCATTGGTTTAAGAATATATGAGGAAATATGGTGGTGGCATTTCAAAAAGGGTAACCACGCTGTACATCTTTATGTACTGTGATGTTATTTTTTTTAATTTTATTTATCTATAAAGAGAGGAAGGGAGGGAGAAAGAGAGAGAGAGAAACATCAGTGTGTGGTTGCCTCTCATGTGCCCCCCACTGGGGACCTGGACCACAACCCAGGCATGTGCCCTGACTGGGAATCAAACTGGGGACCCTTTGGATCACAGGCCAGCACTCAATCTGCTGAGCCACACTAGCCAGGGCTATGTAGTGTGACATTGTTAAGTTCAATAACAATGCATCTTCTTTTCTGGAACATTTGCATTTCATGGGTATTTTTTGTTTTTGTTTGAAAAAGATTAGGTAAACTTAGTAGTTAGAGTGATGCTGAAAGAAGTTGAAAATTTGTTTTGCATTTGTTATATTCCATTCTTGTTCTTTCAGGGGTCCTTTGCACACAGATACATGCTTTTTCAAAATTTTTTATCCTACTTCTCAGAAATCCAAGGGTTCTTTGTGTGTAGTGTAGCTTGCTCCAGAAACACCAGTACCCATTTCTTGGTTTTCTGGCTGTGGATCTGCACAGTGCTTCAACCCCCAGTAACAAATTTCTCCACTCTACATCATAGCCAGCAAACGGATATCACTGAATATTCTTTCACTCAGTAACTTAGCTGTGTCTTAGAAAGATATTCTTTCATTTAATTGGGTAGGACACCAATAATTTAGCATCTGTAGCAAGTAACTGATTCTATCAACAAGGTACTCTTTAAGCAAACTAGATTTTCTCATGAGCTACTCTCTCTTTTTGGTCAGAGAATGACAATACATACAAAGCAGGGCCCCTCATCACCAAGAGAAACATTCCAGGAGCTTGTCCCCAAGCAAATTGCAGTGTTTGGGGTTCATATTATTTTCTTTAACTAAAATTTCTGGTTCTGAAAGAAAAGTGGTCAGGTCTTTTACTTTCTGGGAAATTTTCATCTACTAGCTTGTTCTCCTCAAAGGATGCCATGTTCAAAATAGTCTGTGTGTAAAGTTCGAGAAAATTTGATGAATTTGAAAAGTCTTTGTCTTCTCCACACAAGAGTTTCAATTTTCCTAGAGCTGCAGAGGCCAGAATTAAAAAGTGATCATCTTCGCCGGCTGCCTGACTGAGCTTCTGTATGTGGGCCTGAGCCAGGTCTCTGAGCTGCTCCACTTGTCTCACCACACTGGAGCCTGCGGCCACCATGGCCACAATGGGAAAGCACACCACCCCCTATTTTTAATTTTTTGAGGTGTCTCTGTACCGCTTTCCACAGTAGCTGCACCAATCTGCATCCCCACCAACAGTGAAAAAAAAATCTCTTTTCTCCACATACTTGTATTGTTGATAGCCATTCTGACAGGTGTGAGATGGTATCTTATTGTGGTTTTAACTTGCATTTCTCAATGATTAGTGATGTTGAGCATCTTTTCATATGTCTATTGGCCATCTGTTTGTCCTCATTGGAGATGTGTCTATTCAGGTCCTTTGTCCATTTTTAAAAAAACATTTATTTATTTTCAGAGAGAGGGGAAGGGAGGAAGGAAGAGAGGGAGAGAAACATCAATGTGAGAGAGAACATCAGTTGGCTGCCTCTTGCAGGTCCCAAACCAGGGACCTGGCCTGCAATCCAGGCGTGTACCCTGACTGGGAATCAAACCAATGACATTTTGGTTCACAGGTTGGCACTCAATCCACTGAGCCACACCAGCCAGGACCCTTTGCCCGTTTTTAATTGGGTTGTTTGTTATTTTGGTGTTGAGCTTTGTAAGTAATTTATACATTTTGGATCTTTACCCCTTTTCAGATGTATCAGCAAATATGTTCTCCCATTCTGGGGGTTGTCTTTTATTTTGTTAATGATTTCCATTTTTGCAAACCTTTTTAGTTTGATGCAGTCCCATTTATTTGTTTTTTTATTTTATGTCCCTTTCCTGGGGAGATTTATCTCATAAAATATTACTACGAACAGTGTCTGAGATTTTGCTGTTTATGTTTTCTTCTACTTTTTTTTATAGTTTTGGATCTAACATTTCAGTCTTTGATCTATTTTGAGTTCATTTTTTCTTTTTAAGTATTTTTATTTTATTTTTTGGTGAAGATTTTGTGTATTTATTTTTAGAGAGAGGGGAAGGGAGGAAGAAAGAGAGGGAGAGAAACATCAATGTGTTATTGTCTCTCACACACCCTCAACTGCGGACCTGGCTGACAACCCAGGCATGTACACTGACTGGGAATTGAACTGGTGACCCTTTGGAACACAGCCTGGTGCTCAACCTGCTGAGCCAAACCAGCCAGGGCCTAAGTTGTTGTTGTTGTTTTTAGATTTTATGTATTCGTAAAGAGAAGGGAAGGGGAGGGGAGGGAGGGAGGAAGAGAGGGAGAGAAACATCAATGTGTGGATGCCTGTTGCACACCCCTCATTGAGGACCTGGCCCACAACCCTAGAAGGTGCCCTAGACTGGGAATCCTACTGATGACCCTTTGGTTCACAGGCTGGCACACAATCCACTGAACCACACCAGCGAGGGTTATTTTGAGTTTATTCTTGTGTGTGGTGTAAGAAGGTGGCCTAGTTTCACTTTTTCTGCACATATGTGTTCAATATCCAATTTTACCAATACCATTTACTGATTTTGCAAATTCACATTTATTGATTTTCAAATATTGTACCTATCCTGCATCCCCAGGATAAATCCCACTTGATCATGGTGTATGGTGTTTTTAATGTATTGCTGGATCCAGTTTGCTGTTTTGTTGAAGATTTTAACATCTGTGTTCATCATGTATACAATTTTCTTTCTTTGTCGTGTCTTTACCTGGTTTTGAAATTAAGATAATATTGGCTCCATAAAAATAGCTTGGAAGTCTTCTTTCCTCTTGAAGTTTTTGGAATACTTTAAGAAGGATAAGTGTTAGTTTTCTTTGAATACTTGGTAAAATTCGCCTGTGAAGCCATCTTGCCCAGGACTTTTGTTTGCTGTGAGTTTTTTTTTTTTACTGCTGCAATTTCTTCAGTTGTTATTGGTCTATTCAGGTGTTCTGTTTCTCCATAATTCTCTTTTGGAATATTGTATATTTCTGTAAATCTGTCCATTTCCCTCAGGCTATCCAAGTTCTTAGCAATGGTTGTTCATAGTATTTTCTTACAATCTTTTTTATTTCTGTGGTATTTGTTATTACTTCTCTTTCATTTCTGATTATATTTATTTGGGGCCTTTCTCACTTTTTCTTGATGAGTCTGGTTAAAGATCTGTCAAATGAGTCTATCTTTTCAAAGAACCAGCTTACACAAGAAGTGTGAAGTTCTACTTCCCAACACCGTCACCACACTTGTTGTTGTAGATACTGATTTTTTTCAATAATGACTGTGAAATGAGCAATCATTTTAATATGCATTTATCTGATTAATAGTAAGGTTGAATATTTTTATATGCTTCTTGTCCAGTAGGATCTTTTTCTATGAAGTTCTGTATTACATCCTTGGCCTATTTTCCTATTGGACTGTTTGTCATGTTGATTTGTTGTCACTCATTATGTAGTCTGTGTATAAATCTCTTCTATGGCTTTAGACATTTCAGTCTGACTGTGTGTCTTGTCTTTTACTTTTTATATTGTCTTTTTAGTCATTCACATCAATTGGTATTTATAAGTCAGTATTCTGTTTATTTCAACATTGCTTCACAAGCATTTGAAACAAATAAATCATAAAATATTTAAATGTAGATTAAAAGGAATTAATTAAAGGTTAGTAGCACTGGGGGAATTCTTATTTTTTCCTCTTTGAATATTGGGAGACTGAGAATAATTTTAAGGAGAAATGCAACTATCTTGAGACATTTCCTTGGCCTTCAAAATCTAGCTAGCAAATGCTTATTTAAAAATATAATATTTGCAAACAACAGCTCTGACAAGGTGTTAATATCCAAGATATATAAAGAACACATCAAACTCAACACCAAAAAAAAACCAAAAAACCAATAATCCAGTTAAAAAATGGGCAGAGGACGTGAACAGATACTTCTGACAAGAAGGCATACAAATGGCCAACAGATATATAAAAAGATATTCAACTTCACTAGCTATTAAGGAAGTACAAATGAAAACCACAGTGAGATACCATATCACACCTGTTAGAATGGCCATTACCAACAAGCCAAGTAATAAAAATTGTTGGAGAGGTTGTGGAGAAAAACCCCTTATTCACTGTTGGTGGGAACATAAACTTGTACAGCCACTATGGAAAACAGTTTGGTGGTTCCTCAAAAAATTAATAATAGAGTTACCATATGACCCAGAAATTCCTCTCCCAGTTATCTACCTGAGAAACTCAAAAGATAGATGCACCGTTATGTTCATTTGTGGCCAACACATAGACACAACCAAAATGTCCTTCAATAGAGAATTGAGTAAAGAATATGTGGTACATATATATTATGGGAAATATGTGGTACATATATATTATGGGAGACATGATGGAGGATTTCAGATTGCCCTCCATAGCATCAGAGTGGTCAAGTGCTCAACTTAAAGGATATCTGGTCTGTTGTGCCAGATCCCAGATATACCTACCACTCTCAATTGCAAGGACATTTTCACACACCCATGAATAATCTTCCCTGGAAAGTTTACTTTGTCTCAGGTACCTTGCCAAGTATTTTTACATATATCATCTAATTTTATTCTCACAGAAACCAATGATAAACACCATTACCCATAAACACCATGCTCTGTGGCCTCCTTCCTTAACACAACACAGGTGGTCTTCCCTCCGTTTGGTTTCCAAAATACTTTCATATGCACTGTTTTAAGTTGAGTTTGAGTCTTCAAATAACAATGTGAAGTATGAAGTTTGGCATTGTCATTCCCAGTTTGCAACTGAGACTCACATATATTAAGAATCTTTATTAAGCCCTGGCTGGTGTGGCTCAGTGGATTGGGTGCTGACCTGCAAACCAAAGGGTTGACAGTTCGATTCCCCGTGAGGACACATGCCTGGGATGTGGGCCAGGTCCCCACTTTGGGGAGCGTGAGAGGCAACCACACACTGATGTTTCTTTCCCTTTCTCCCTCTTTTCCCCTCTCTCTAAAAACAAATAAGTAAAATCTTTTTAAAAATCTTTCTTAAGACTGTAACAACTAATAAATATAAGCCCGATCATAACTCTCCATTGACATTCTCTATTTCTAGTAATTTTAATATTTATTATGTTGTACATTTATCATATATTTATGCTTCCTACCCATTTCCAGAGACCATACCAAGCACTATGAAAACAAAAACTGAATAAAATATTCTCGACTTTGAAACAGCTATCATTCTACAGGGTAAAAAAGATTAGTAGACAGGTATATCATAATATCACATGCCAGATGCTGGGCTACAGACTTGAACAAACTTGGTAGAATAAATGGTTGTGCTCAGGAAGCCAGCATCAAAAAGTGGCTGCATGTCACAGACAACTCCAAGACTAGGCTTTGTCCATGTGGCTGGAACATACCATGAAACCATACAAGTTTCAAGTGTACAACTCAACAAAACATCATCTGCACACTGCATCATTCACCCATCACCCAAAGCAAAGTCTCTTTCCATCCCCATTTATCCTCCCTTTCCCCACCTCAACCTATCCTCATCCACTTTTCCCTCTGAGTATCACTGCACTGTTGTCTATATGTATATCTTATATATGTGTGTATGTTAATCCCTTCACCTTCTTTCATACAGCCCCCCAATCCAGCTGTCAGTCTGTCCCATGTACCCATGCCCTCTTCTTTGATTTTGTTCATAAATTTATTTTGTTGATTAGGTCCCACATATAAGTGAGATCATATAGTATTTGTCTTCCTCTGACTGGCTTATTTCACTTAGCATAATATTCTCCCAGTCCATCCATGCTGTTGTAAAAGGTAAGATTTCCTTCTTTTTAATGGTTGAGTAGTGTTTCGTTGTGTAAAGGTACCACAGCTTTTTTATCCACTCACCTATTGATGAGTACTTGGATTGTTTCCTGATCCTGGCTATTATAGATAATGCTGCAGTGAACATAGTTTCATCTATTTTTTTACACAGTCACACTTTTTTTTCTGGAGTATTTTAAGCAACTAGGGTCTTATTTTTGAGACAGGTTTGAAGGCATCTGAAATTAGAATGAAAAAATATGTCTTTCCAAACCTCATAGGTCTTTAGCCCTAATTAAATTGCCAGCATGATTTAAAAAACTATTCTACTTTTAGTGCAATTTCTTTTATGGCATTAGCTCAGCTAGCAATGCACAGTTCAACTGGACAAGGTGTTTTCCAGCCTTTTCTTTATAAGAGTTCTGCCAGAACAAACAGAATGGAAAACTTTTTGACCTAACACTTCAGATGAGAACAAGACACAATGCAGAAATAGATACGTAAGAGTTTGGGCTGAATATAAATTGATACCATTGTTGTCGCTGTTTTAGGAGTTTCCATATATTTGGGTTTTAAGGTAACACATTTGTCCTTCTTGTCCCTGAAACTATTATTTCATTTATCTCTTTGTCCAATATTTCTAGGAGAGTAGTGTCTCAGTTGATAGGATTAAAGTATCCTGGATTTCACTATGATGAATACAAAGTGAAAAGTTCCATGTACTTTATTAGAGTACAGAAGTTAAGCAACACCATCATCTACATGGGAAATGGGCAATGGTTTCAAATCATATGGTTTTATTTCTAAAGAAATAAGATTCCATGTTACTTAAAATAGCAAAACAGTAGAAATGCCTCAAATGTTGAATAAAAAGGGAATAATAAAACAAATCAGAGTGTATGGATATAAATGGAGTCCTATAAAAGCATGGTTTGTTGGAGATTGCTTATTTTATTGAATTATGTGATAAAAGCAGTATGTGATCTGCTTTCACCACTCTTATTCAACATAGTTCTGGAAGTCCTAGCCACAGTGAACAGACAAGAAGAAGAAATAAAAGGCATCCAAATTGGAAAGGAGGAAATAAAGTTGTCATTATTTGCAGATGACATGATAATGTACATAGAAAACCCTGAAGATTGCACCAAAAAACTGCTAGGCCTAATAAGTGAATTCAACAAAGTAGCAGGATACAAAATTAATGCCTAGAAATCTATGGGGTTTTTATACACCAATAATGAATTATCAGAGAGAGAAACTAAGAAAAAATTTCCATTAACTATTGCAACAAAAAGAATAAGGTACCTCGGAATAAATTTAACCAAAGAGGTAAAAGACCTATACTCTGAAAATTATAGGCCACTGAAGAAAGAAATAGAGGGAGATAGAAATAAGTGGAAGCATATATCATGTTCACAGATTTACAAAATTAACATAATTAAAATGGCCATTATACCCAAAGCATCTATACATTCAACACAATTCCTATTAAAATACCAATGGTATATTTCACAGAACTAGAATAAATATTCCAGAAATTTATATGGAACCAATAAAGACCAAGTAGCCCCTGCAATCTTGCAAAAGAAGAACGAACCTGTGGGTATCACTACTCCCGACATCAAACTATACTATAATACCACTGTAATAAAAACAGCCTGGTACTGGCACAAGAACAGACACATAAATCAATGGAACAGAACAGAGAGTCCAGAAATAAAGCCATGCCTGTATAAGCCATTAATATTTAACAAAGGTGGCAAAAGCATACAATGGAACAAAGACAGTCTCTTTAATAAATGGTGTTGGCAAAACTGGACTGGTACATGCAAAAAAAAATGAAACTAGACCACCAACTTACACCACACACAAAAATAAACTCAAAATGGATAAAAGACTTAAATGTAAGTTGCAAAACTGTAAAAATCCTAGAAGAAAGCATAGGTAGTAAAATCTCAGATATTCAACATAGAAATATTTTTTCCAATGTGTCTCTTAAAGCACTAGAAACACAGCATAAAATAAACAAATGTGACAACATCAAATTAAAAAGCTTTTGTACAGCTTAAAGAAAACATCAGCAAGACAAATAGGGAACCCATTGTATGGGAGAACATTTTCAGCAATGATACGTCTGACAAGGGTTTAATCTTCAAAATACAAAGAACTAATACAACTCAATGCCAGGAAGAAAAACAACCTAATTAGAAATGGGCTAAGGACCTGAATAGACACATCTCCAAAGAGGACATACAGAGGTCTCAGAGACATATGAAAAGATGCTCAAAATCACTAACCATCAGAGACATGCAAATTAAAACCTTGATGAGATATCACTTTACACCTGACAGAATGGCCATCATTAACAAATCAAAAAACAAGTGCTGGTGAGGTTGTGGAGAAAAGGGAACCCTAGTACACTGTTGGTGGGAATGCAGTCTGGTGCAACCACTGTGGGAAACAGTATGGAGTATCTTTAGAAATTAAAAATGTAACTCCCTTTGATCCAGAGATTCCACTTCTGGGAATGTACCCCAAGGATCCCAAAACATGAATACAAAAAATATATACACCCCCTATGTTTATAGCAGTGCTATTTATAATAGCCAACATCTGGAAACAGCGTAAGTTCCTATCAATCAGTGGATGAAAAAGCTGTGGTACATTTACATAATGGAATACTATGCAGCAGTAAAAGTAAGGAAACTCTTACATTTTGCAACAGCATGGGTGGACCTGGAGAAAATTATGCTACGTGAAATAAGGCAATCAGTGAAAGAAAAATACCACATGATCTCACTTATATGTGGAACCTAATGAACACAATAGTAACAGAAACTTTAATACATTAAACAGACTGACAGCTGCTGGGAAGGAGGTGGTGGGGGATGGGGTGAAAAATGGTGAAGGGATTAACCAAAGAACATTTATGCATCACCCATGGGCACAGACAACAATATGGGGACTGGTGTGGGGAGGGGTGGGTGGAGCTGGAAGGAGGTGGGGAAAGGGAGAAAAAGCATGAACAATTGTAACAGCATAAACAAAAAAAATTAAAAAGTGGTATATGAAATTATATGCCCAGGATGAGCTCAACTATGTAAAAGGTACATGGGAACAAATTTGGAAAGTAATAATGCTATAAGGTTAACAGTGGTTGTTGTCTCTGAGTGGTAGTTAGGAGTGATTCTTCTGTTTCTTTTATACTTTTCTGTCTTTTTAAAATTTCCTACAGTGAACATGTAATTACTTGTAAAATCAGAAAAAAAAATTTCTAATAAAAAGGACATGCAAGTCTCAAAGGCCCTGTGCCTAGAAGCAGACCTCAATGTGTTTTGAATGTTTCCAAGGCAGTGAATCAAGCAAAAGTAAGAAGGATGATTTCAGAGTCTCCAGGGGAGACTTGTATAGTTAGTTCCTAAGGAAACCAGAAGTTTTAGCCACTCAAAACACATGTAAGTGTTTTTGGTGTGAATCAAAACCTTCCATTAGATATAATTGCAACAGCAGCTGTTACTCAACCTGTATAAACTATTTTTGGTGTGAATCAAAATTTTAAAAACATAGAAACTCTATTAACTATTTCATGGTCATGCAGGTATAAACCACATCCACCACTGGCCAGGTTTAGCTGCTCTAATAGGAAATTCCTGATGCTGTGGTGGAACTTGCAAGGAAAGCTTAGCCAAGAATTACGACAACTCTTCTGAATGCTTGTTTTTCTTCTTCATCTTCTTCCTTTAGGAGGAAAAACAAGGCAATTTGAAAATGGCTTTAAAATTTGCCAGATTTCTTAAAATGTCAAAAGTGATTCATGCCCATTGTAATAAGAATAACAGAAGTGTATAAAGAAATAGGGACAAATACCACATGATCTCACCTTTAACTGGAACATAATCAACAAAAGAAAAAAGCAAGCAAAACATAACCAGAGACATTGAAATTAACAACAATCTAACATGAGCCAGAGGGGAGGGGGGAGGGTACAATGGGGAGAGGGGTTTTCAGGAACCACTATGGAGGACACATGGACAGAACCAAGGGGAAGGAGGGAGGCAGGGAAGGGAGGTGGGGTTGGGGGGTGGGGGAGGGGAGAGGATGCAGACAACTGTAATTGAAAAACAATAAAGTAGTTATTTAAAAAAAAGAAATACATAATTTCCTCATTTCTTCTGGTTCTATCTACTTGGAAAAACCATATTAATTTGATGTATCCTTACATACTTTTCTCTATGCCCATACAGTATATATAGGCACGCATACACATATAGAGACTTTCTCATCCCTTACTTTTTTTTTTACAAAAATGGGGTGATATTTTATACCCAAAGGAATATGATCACAGAATCATCTTGAGTGTTTGTTTTTAAAATACAGATTATTTGGCCCCACACTAAGTTTATTGAATCTGAGCTTTCAAAGAAGTTTTAGTGAGTCCTAAATCAGAAAAGTTTGATAAATGCTGCTCCATATATTATTCTGCAGCTTGCTTTTATCTCTTAAAAATATACCATGGTTATCTTTTCAAGTTTATACCTATACACCAGGGGTGTCAAACTCATTTTCACCAGGGGCCACGTCAGCCTCATGGTTGCCTTTAAAGGGCTGAATGTAATTTCAACTCCTTAACAGTTAAGGAGTAGTTACATTTATATGGTCCTGAAATTATTTTGGCCCTTCGGTGTATACACCTTTTGGTATATAGTATACACCAAAGTGGTTATCTTTTGGTTAGGTGTAGGGAAGTATAAACAGATTCAATTATAAAAAATCCAAATCATCTGTTGTGCAAAAGACACTATAAGCAAAGCTAAGGCAAAAGTGAGACTAGGACAAAATATCTGCAGCACATATAACAGAAAGTGAATATTCCTAATATACAAAGGTGTCTTATAAAAGAAGAAATGATAAAAGAAAAAAGGTGAAAAAGTAAAAAAGGGGGCACTTTTGTGGTAAGATGCAGACTCTTGAGATGGTGTTAGTAAGCAGCATGTTAATTAATTAACCTTTGGATCACCACCTAGGGAAGGAAGAAGAAGGAAGCAGGAGTGAGAAGAGGGAGAAGTAGAGCTGTCATGCAGGCCCAAAGATAGTCTTAACTAGAATGGCCCTTCAGAGTTATTCCTCATCACTTTCTTTCAAGGCAATCAAAAATGGGACTAGTGCAGCTGTCATTCATTTTCAGCTTACACCCATACACCATGGCAATCCATCCATGTAACAAGCTCAGGCTTTTTCCTTCTTTGTCAGCTGGTTATAAGGACAACTCTCATATACCATAAATGTAAGCACAGGAAGAAATGATAGTGGAATAGTGGTGGATGACATGGGAGTCTGTTAAACCTGCTCATTTAGCTACTTATAGCCTCTGGTCCTACTTGTGTTGGATTTATCAGTTCCTTATAAGAGCTTTTTGTTATGAGCTTTTTGTTATTTGTTCCTTATAAGAACTTTTTGTCTGTCCATTTGACCTTAAGATTTGGTGGGTCTGACAGAACCCAGCTCATGATGAGCAGTTTTGGCCTCCTGCTCACCTGATATCCCATGAGCAGCTTGCTCCATTTCTACCAAGAGGAAGTAGCATGATGGGAGTTATTTTTCAAAGATATATAATTCCACTCTGATGATGGCATGGCCTGGGTCCAAAATACCAGGGATCTGCATTGTGATTATCCCATGGGATTTGCCAAAAACTCCACAGAGCATGTTTTTTTCATCATTACTACTTTTAATACCATAGGGTACTATGTTTATATGGCCCAAATAGCAGGGTTGCACTATACTATAGACCTGCTGCAGTACGCTCCCTGCTTTGATTCTCACTCAAAGCATCAATTTTTACATCATCCAGTATATGGGTCAGAGCAGTATCCCCAAGTGAAGAATATACTGCCTCTAGAACCGGAACAGGCTTACCAGAAGTTGCACTTTCCTTCTTTGTGGTGAGAGGTGCCAAGTGCAATAGTTTGTCCTTTACCTTGAATGAAATTAGTGTGCCCCTAAGCAATAGGCACTTAAGAAATGAATTGATGTGCAAAGGCCCTGGATCATTACAGGGTTTATCTCACATGTTGTAGGTGATCATATGTCACCAAGATCACCAATGTGCAAGGCACTTTTTGTTCATCCGGCCTTATTAGCATTATTTCTTTCATATAATCGATTAACATCATGTTCTGTGCGATATTAAGATCTCTCCAGACTATATTATGACAGAGGTTAAGAGAGATATAATAGCCCTGAAACAAAACTGAAAATGTATATTTTTGTCTGTCCCATATAGATCTGAAGGTTTTCTGATCCTCTTTTCTGAATAGTATGGAAAAGAACACATTCACCAAATTAATAGAAGCATACCATATACCTGAACCTGCATCAACTTGCTCTAGCAAATATACCACCTCTAGCATAGTGACAGATGTTAAGACCACTACTTGGTTGAGTTTACAATACTCTGTCATTTACCAAGATCTATCTGTTTTTTTTCCATGGGTCAGATTAATGAATTAAATATAGATACGGAAGGATGTAACACCCCTGCATGCTTAGATCATTAAGAATGACACCAATTTCCACACTTCCCTGCCAAATACAATATTATTTTTCTCGGTATTCCATCATGGAAAATTGTTCTAACTTACAAAAAAATTGGAAGTATAATACATCTAACCCTCATATAAACACCGACTATATTCTAAATTTTATAGTTTACTATGTTTATTTTATCGCATATTTATCCATCCTTCTACCTGTGTATCACACCACCTAATTTTTTATGCATTTCAAAGTAAATTGCTGACATCATTGAAATAATTCAGTATGCATATCATTAGAGATCAGTGTTTGTTTATAGTTATTATTTCAGACAAATTTTTCAAATAATGAAATGAACAAATCTTAAGAGTACCATTTGATGATTTTGACAAATGCAAGTGACCTGTGTATCATGCCATTCAAGTAGCTCCACCCCAAAAGAAATATGCACACCTCGATTAGCCCCACCTGGGTAAGCTAACAAGCTACTAGCTAGTCCTTTGTAAGTAGGTGCCTACCTCCCTCTGAACCACCTATACCCAGGAAACACACCTTCTTGACTCACAGCTGAAGAATGATTCTGTGGCCAGTTGGTACCAAGAGCAATCCCCAGGATAGTCAGCTTTTGGTAAGCTAACAGCACACTCCTGCCTGGTCTGGAGCTCACCTGCCATAGGTTCTCCACTTCCCGTCCCCCTATGTAGCTGTAGCTTCCTCCTCTTCCCCCTGAGATACTCTGGAATTCTGGTCAGGTAGTAACCAGGAGGAGGCAGGCTGCCCAGAGTCACAGTGGAAAAATGGAAATATGGATCACACATGCTCTGTGATGACCAACATGCCAGCCCCAGGCAAGTTCACTCAGACCCCTAATAAGACCCTAAGAACAGAAAGAAGGAGGAAGTTCATTTAAAAACCAAGAAAGTCCAGAAAGGAGAGTTGTTTTCTCTAGGAAGGCCTTATTACTTGCATTGAGCTTGAGGCAAGTTGGGTAAAGGGAGTGAGCTGCATGCAGGTCTGGTTGGGGTGCTGGGAATAAAACTAGGAGGTTCATTTAACACTTTGTTCCTGCCATCTATCTCAGACTGTCGGGTACACAGGGTGAGGGCCATCTCCTCTCCCTGCAAACCTTTTATGGAGCCATCACTCTGGCTGGGAAGTCCTTTAGTTGTCCATGTGACCCTGGACCTTAGGCCTGAGCCCTGGATATGTTCTCTGGGCTTCTCCCACAGAGCTCCCCTGCATCCCTGGTCTCCTATCCAGACTCTCAGCCAGACTGCTGATCCCCAGTCCCCTCCTGCCCTGGTGAGGGCTCCACAGATTATGCTTCTGGCGTTCTCCTGTTCCCCTTGCTGTGAAATTGCCTGGCTAATTTAGATCTCTAAATCTGTTTAGAAATCTAATTGATTTGCCAGTTGGAGAGTATATCTCCCCAACCTCTGCTCTTTATTTTCTGTATTTATTTCCTGAAATCTGTTTGCGTTCCCCAAGTCTTCACAACTGGAATTAAAATCAGGGCTGTAAAACACACCATGTCAATGACTAATGAAACTAAATCTCTGTTCGAGGTGCTTATTAATATTGTATTCCAAATGTTCTGTGTGTGTGTGTGTGTGTGTGTGTGTGTTGAAGCTTTTCCCAGTAGCAACAAGCCATTGGAGAAATAAGTACCAAATGCAAATCAAGTTAGATCAACCATGGATCCTATTCGAAATGGCTGGAAGGAACAGATAATCCAAAGAGTAAAGCGGAAAGGAGTTCCTTCAAATTAGGAAACAGAGTTTTATATCCTCTCCATCAATATGTTTTTGTCTTTTTTTTATATTCTCTGTGTTAGAGGAAGAAGTAAGAGAATGAGAAGGTTGGAAAAACAAATTAAGTTAAACTAGTTTGTAAAGTATAGGTCAGCTGTTCTCAAACTTGAACCAGAGTCAAAATCACCTATAGGTCTGGGTTGGGGCCTGAGAATTTTTATTTCTAACATGAGGTTCTGATGCTATTGTTCTGGGGGCCGCACTTTGAAAACCACTGCTTTAAGGGCTGTGCCAAGTATGCTTGAAGGTCAGGAGTCTCTGGTCCTGGGAGAACTTGCCCAGAGGCAGGGAGTATACCTTGTGACCTAAGCAAAACTGGGCCTTGGGACTAACCCAACAACCCAATCCTGGGGTTCTTTTTTTTTTTTAAGATTTTATTTATTTATTTTTCAGAGAGAAGAGAAGAGAGGGAGAAAGAGGGGGAGAAACAGCAATGTATGGTTGCCTCTCACATGGCCATCACTGGGGACCTGGCCTGCAACCCAGGCATGTGCCCTGACTGAGAATCGAACCGGGACCCTTTGGTTCTCAGCCCGCGCTCAATCCACCGAGCTACACCAGCCAGGGCTCTGGGGTTCTTACTGTGGCCAAAGAGACAAGTTACACCCTGGACCTCTGTCAAAGGCCCAGTTTCCAATGGAGTTGTCAAACCCCTGATGTCATACCTCCCACTTCCTGGGTGATGGAGGGAAGTGAGGTACCAGTATACCCTGGGACACTAGGCACATGGCCCAAATGCTATAGCCCCATGCTATAGAGCAGAGGTAGTTCTCAAACTAAGCTTCCATCAGAGCCATCTGGGGCAGGGGTGCTTGGTAAAATCCAGACTGCTAGGCCCACCCCTACAGCTTCTGGTCAGTAGATCTGGGATGGTGGTGGCTAAGAATGTGTGTTCCCAATAAGTTCCCTGGTAATGCTGACTGATGCCTCTTGGTCAAGGGAAAAAAAAACTTCTGTGTTCTTAAGTTCTTAATGACTGAGGCAGAGAGGCCTTGGCTGCCGAGAAAAACACAGATCAGGGAGCAGCCTGAATGGAGACTTGGAATTTATGTGATACTAGGCTAAAAATTCTGTCACTAGATTTCTGTTGACTTCAGGATTGCTGAGAAAACTACCAAATTATATACAGCATTTATTCATTTAAAATATATTTGAAAGTAATCATTGAATGCTATTATTTAGGTTCAGCTATTTCAACAAATGAAAGAGGGAAGAGAACCAACATTTACTGAGGATTGAACTCTGTTAAACTTCACACTAGGCCCTTTATATATGTTATCTCATTTGCTTCTCACAGTAGCCATATGAAAAGCACATCAATAAAAAATAGCATCTCCATTTTTTGAAATAAGGAAAATGAACCTCAGAGAGTTTAACTGATCTGGTTAAAGTAACAAATAAAGCTGGACCTGGAATAGATATCATTTCAGGTCTACCTCAGAAGCCCTTTCCACTATACCCTGATCATGAATGCCTAAAGGATATACATCCTGTTGAAAGTGCAGAGGAAATGAGGGACAGTGTTTTCAGAGAAATAAATAGTAACCAAATTTTCACCATGGAGAGTAAGTAATGAGGAAGGAGGCTGAAGGGATACATCATAGCTCCATTGTGCAGGGCCTTGAAAATCACCTAAGGAATTTGTGCTTTATGATAGTCAATGAGGAGTCACTATAAAATGTTAAGAAGGGGCAGGGGGATACATAAGGTGTAGCGTAAGAGAAAAGGAGGTGGTGGTAAGAGGAGAGAGATAGGCTGGTGAAATTATAGAGCCCCTGAGCTGGAAGGGATCCTATGGCTCATTGTCATCTCTTCTCTGACAGATGAGAAAGCTGGGGCCAGGAGAGGGCAAGAAGCATGCTGAAAGGATGCTGTGGGGCACTGCCCAGCTCTACCCCTACCCTTTAGTGCTGAAGCCTTCATTTCCCCAGCTGTAGGGTGTGTTGATAATGGTCAGTATACAGTTGAGACCCTGTCCAGGAATGGCCTTATGCTGAAGAGAACCACCATGCCCAAGGTTGTGTACTCACCCCAGGGGACTGGTCAGTGCAGGGGCATAAAGCCTTGGCCCCTTCACCACAGTTTAGGAAAACTCTGAGGGGCCACACTGGCCCCAGAGCTCCCTGTGGGAGCCTTTGTTGTTGCTGCATCACAGTTCAATTTCCTCCTCTGTCCAGTTCTGCTTTCTTCATCCTGCGCAGATGTTGATTCTAAGAGGGCTCCCCAAGAATCCTCTTGCCCACAAAGCTCTGTCTCACACTGTTTCCCTGGAAAGATGGCTTGTGACACTTCCCCAAGGTCACAGGCCAATTCAATGGAGTCAGGAGAGGGACTCGTTTCTTCTGACTCTTGACCTTTGTGCCATACTTGGCTGGCCTCCCACACTGATTCCTCTTAGACTCTCTCTCTGCCACATCTATCTGGAATCTTGGAGAAAGTGACTTTAGAGGCTGCTAGGAGAAATATCCCTCCTACTCTGGGGAGTACCTTGCATGTTAATAAATGTAAGTGTATTGAACAATGGAGCTTCCTGTTACAGGAGGAAATGTCAGGTGCCTTTGTGGCTCCTCCTAGCTCCTCCATTTGCATGGGACAGAGCCTACAGGGACTCAGCCTGGACCTCAGGCTAAAATGAAAAAGGTCATGTAGATGGCTCAGGGCTAGAGACCCTAAGACCGGCCTGCCCAAGACAGAGAGAGGATTCCTAGGGATTCTAAAAGACACCTTTTCCCTGGCACACACACACGCGTGCACACATACACAGATCTCCACCACCATAACGACCACCACCCCACACCCTGCTGAAGCACTTCCCTGCTCCTCATTTTTAAGTAAGACCCAGGGTTTTACAACTGGCACCTGTATTGTGCTCACTGACAGGCTCTGTTCACTGGAGTCCTTCCTCACAACATGCCAGCTGCTGTGGCTGCCCTGTTTGGTGGTGAAGTACGTAGAACCTCATCTTATTGCCTTTTTATGGCCCTGTGTATCCACAGAGATGGAGTGCGTATGCAGTCATTTGCCACCTTTTTTATTTGTGCACAGCAGCTGCAAGGAGTGGAGGAGGCAAAACCCTAGCTTTTCAGCCACTCCCTTGGCCCCTCAGGATAGCTTCTCTGTCTTGGGGAGCTGGAGAGGGGCTGAAAGAAGGCCTCTGATCCTAGATTCCAATCCAGAGGCCAAATACTTGGAAGGAAACAAAGCTTTTATTTATACTCCAAAGTCCCTTAGTAGTAAACATGCCAATACTCAATGCAGCATTCACAGTGCCCCAAAGTGCATAAGACAGATGGACCACACACCTTACAAGAAGGGAGTGAAAGGGTAATTTTAGAAGTTCTAGGTCTTGAGTCAAATAAGAACAAAGGCCAGGCAAGGCTCTCAAAATGTGCTATGCTGAGACAAATTTGCTTTGGTTCACTCTGCTAGGAAGATTATGCACGGTTGACCCAGACATAAGGCTTCTGGTTAAAAATATCACTGAATGGACATTTATTTTCCTTGCACATCTATTTGTCCCCTAGGAATGCCATGTTCTATTTTCCATTTCCACAATTGCATCTGTACCACTCCTTATGATAATTACATCTACCTGAGTTTTGATGGTTATACTCAGCCATACAATCTCTATCTTTTCAGAACCCTACAATTTCCACTGCTATCATGAGCCTAGTTCTGTAATGGCCTTTTCCACTGTCAGGCCTAATCTACAGAGGAAAGCCACTGCTGAATTTTTTAGTTGTGCTGCTGTCCCTCTTACCACCTTGTTTCTCATTCTTGGTACATGGTGTATCCTATGACTTTCTGTTTGAGTTTTCCAGTTCTGTTCAGTATATCTACTCTAGTATGTTCAGTTCTGAATATTTTCACTCCTTCTTGCACTGTTGGCATTTTTTTAATGATTTTTTTTAAAGATTTTATTTATTTATTTTCAGAGAGAGGAGAAGGGAGGGAGAAAGAGCAATGTATGGTTGCCTCTCACATGGTCCTCATTGGGAACCTGGCCCGCAACCCAGGCATGTGCCCCAACTGGGAATCGAACCGGGACCCTCTGGTTCCCAGCCCGCGCTCAATCCACTGAGCTACACCAGCTGGGCCACTGTTGGCATTTTATCCTCATTTGGAATGGATCATCACTTTTTCTGTACTACTAGGATCCATCCTAGTAATGAGTTTGCACCATTTTTTGTGGTCCTTGCCAGGGTGTTAAAACTTATATTCCAGCAGAGTGATCACACATTGATAAACTCCCCTTTATCCAACTTTATAGTCCAGCTCCCTTGATCAAGTACTTTCAGAACCCAATTTCATGTGAACTTTTGAAGTTCCTGCCAATCCTTGCTGGCTCAGTCTTGCAGTTCCTTGGGGTAGAGTAATTTTCCCCTCTTATCAGGCCTAGCATGTTCATACTGTGCCTTAATCCTTGGCCTACTGGCCAGGAGGGGAAGTGAGCACACATATTATCTTCTGGGGGAGAAGCCCTGCATCATCTCCAAGCAAGAGGTGTTGGCAGGGGGTCTCTCAGTAAGGAAATCAGGCCAATTCTTTAGGCTCAGAGGATTCAGGAAAATATGGAGAATCAAGATTTTGGTGGTAGCAATCTAGATATCCCTAAACCATGTGTCAATATCCTATTCTTTCTCAGGAAGCATCCTGGCATAGCAAACCTGTTTCCATTGGAGTTCAATAAGCACACATTCTATTTGTCTATTTGTCACATCCCACGCTCAATCCACTGAGCTACACCAGCCAGGGAAGTAAACTACTTTTAAATTAAAGCATGTACATTGTTTTTTAAATACGTAAGTATGTTGTTGCATACTTAATAGACTATGGTATAGTGTAAACATAACTTGTACATGCATACACTGGGAAACCAATAAATTCATGTAACTCTATTTATTGAAATATTCATTTTATTGGGGTTGCTGGAACCAAACCCACAATATCTCTGAGGTATCCCTGTAGTGGAACATTCAGGCGACCTCCACCAGAACCAACTGATCAATCCAAACATCACTAAGTGTTGAACAGTATGTAACTCCTAATGTGATGCAGTAGGAAATATACAGCACCATCTATGAGCACTCCTGCTTTTAAAAAATGCACTGGAATCTAATGAAGCCTTTATAATTTAGAGTTAAGTTACACTTATTCTCCTAACAAGAAGAACAAGCTAAGTGTCAACACAAAGGCACAAACAGACAAATAAGAATGCAGGCATTCAACAGTACAAGTGACTTGGTTTCTTCAATAACTCAATAGTTTGGAAAAAAGTGACTGTTTTAGATTAAAGTAGATTGAAGACACATAACCAAGTGCAATGTGTGCATC
This sequence comes from Micronycteris hirsuta, assembly GCA_004026765.1. Classification (NCBI taxonomy): domain Eukaryota; kingdom Metazoa; phylum Chordata; class Mammalia; order Chiroptera; family Phyllostomidae; genus Micronycteris; species Micronycteris hirsuta. The sequence continues at coordinate 41,155 of PVJI01003014.1, forward strand.
ATGTTTGGACCTAAATTTAAATAAACCAAATGTAAAAATATATTTTTGAGATAATTGTGGAAATCAGAATATGGACTGGGCATTAAAGGACATTGAATAATTTTTACGAATTTTGTTTATTGTGAAAGTGGCAATGTGGTTACATTTTAAGATAATTTTCATGTTTTCACAGGACACTGAAGTGTATAGGGTAAAATGACATGACACTTGAGATTTGCTTTAAAATTTGTTTACAGAAATAAAAAAGAAAAGAATATCTAAAGCAGATATGGTAAAGTCTTGACAATTTTTGAATTAAGTAATAAGTATTTGAAGATTTGCCATATCATTCTCTGTGCATTTAAAGATATTTAAAGATACCCCCCAAAATGAAAAATGCAAAGGACCCATGGGGGGATTATGCGCAAAGGATATAAACGGGTGCTTACAAAAGAGATACAAATATACAATAAATGCTTGAGAAATATTCAGCTTTACTGGTAGTTGGAGAAATGCAAATTAAAACAATAAGGAAACACTATTTTTATTGGAAACATTGGCAAAAAAAGATTGGTTAGACCAGATCAGTACCATCTAATTCTGACCATTTCTGGGGAGGGAGGGCAAATCGCCTCCCAGAACTTATTAAGTATAGAATTAAGCATTTATTAAGAGAAAACATGATATTAAACACAGCAATATTCTGTAGAAATAACAGTACCTGTAATTAATGATGTGTACATGAGGATGTCTGAAGCAATGCTTTTTGTATTATCAAATAAAAGTTGAAAACAACCAGAATTATCATAAAGGAATGGTCAAATTATGGTTCATCCATATCAGGGGACATTATATTGTTTTAAAAATTAAAAAAACACCTTTTTTTCTAAAATCAAACGGTGTATGTTTAATAGTATAAAATTTAGAAAGTACAAATAAGAAATAAGGGGGAAAAATCAGAATTCCAGATCTGGAGAGATTATCTTGGAATACATCATTTCAAGTGTCTCTCAGTGTGACTGTATGTGTGTGTGTGTGTGTGTGTGTGTGCACACATGCATATGTATATATTCTTGTTTCTCCAATACTTTATTTAAAAATAAAAAGGTATCACGTTACACAGTATGTTATAACCTCTAGTTTTCTTCATTCCCTCATGAAAATTTCCACCTCAATAGTCACTCTGTAACTTAAGCAATCCCTATGTTGGGGTATTTTAAGTGCATTCCAACTTTTCATTTTATAAACAGCCTATCTCCAGGCTTGCAAGCTTTGAAGATGATTTCCAATTGCCTTCTAGAAAGTTCTGGGTGTTTCCAGAAGCATTTGAGCTAGAGTAGTCAGAATACTTTCCCAGCCTTCTATCTACTTAGATAGCACAGGGGGCTGTGGTCTTTAGAACTTGTAAGACTTGTCTTATCCTGCCCGTTACTCACAAGCTCAACTGAGACTCCATTCCAGAAATCCCTACAGAATCTCCCTCCCCTCGCCTCATTCCTTCATTCCCGCCCCTCCCCACGCACTTGCCCTCCTCCCCCCACGCTTTCCCGCGCGGTGTTCTGGCCTATGGCAAACGCCAAGAATTAATTAGGGGCGGGGATCAAGGAGCGGCTGTCAGGAGGTCGCCATATTTCTGTACGGCCCAGAGGGCGCTGGGCTAACCTTGGGCCTGGAGAGGCGCTAACAGGGCGGGGCCGCGGCTCAAAGCCGGCCTCACCCCCTCCCGCCTGGGACAGGTGGCTGGAGCGTGCCCCGCCCCGTCCCGGTCAGTTGCGGGTGGGAGCCAGGATAGGCCCGCCCCGGACAGCCGCCGCCAGCTGCGAGTGCGAGGAGTGAGCTCCAGCCCGGGACGGCCAGGCGAGTAGTCCGGAGGCAGCAACTGAGTATCAAGGCGGCCAAAAAAAAAAATGCTCCTGTACCGAAGGGCCCCCTCAGGCCCTGGCGCGCCTGGCAGCGGGCTAGCTCGGCCGGGCAGCGGCCCTCAGGCGTTTGGGATTCGTCTGAGCACGGTACGTCAGGGTCCCCAGTGGGCGGACGCACCCGCTGGCCGCGGGGATGAGGGGTTTGTGCGGGGAGGGCCTGGTGGGCCGAGGCCTCACGCGGGACGGGACTTTCTCTCGCCCCCAGATGAACCCCCGCTACCTACAGAGCAACTCCAGCAGCCACACGCGACCCTTCAGTGCCATCGCGGAGCTGCTAGGTGAGTGGCGAGGGCGGGCCTGGCCGCGACAGCCCGAGGCAGTGGTGCCAACGTGGTGCCGCAGACGCGAGAGGAATGTACGGAGCCGCGCAGGGTGGGCCGGGGCTGGAGTTGGGGAGTCGAGACTGGCCCCCGTTCCGCAGGCGGAAGAGGCAGACGGCTCTGTATCCAGGGACGAGGTTCCGCTAGTAAAGCTGACGAAACAAGATGTGCCCAAAGAGTTAGGACTCCTGGGAGGTTTTTCTGTGTCTCGTGATGTCCCAGGCACTTTAGGATAGCTTAGTTAATAATCTAAAGGACATGAGGCCCCTAGGCAGCTGGGCTCCACAGGGACTGGCTACCGACGAAAGACTCCAAGCTACCTAAGAGCCATTGTAGTGAACACAATAGGGTCATGAGGAAAGGTCTGGAAAACGGAGTTCTTTAACTTTGGGGACCAGAGAATCTGGGAATGATGAGACATTTCTTAAGAGATGACACGAGTGCACTTGGCTCCCTGCGACTGCGGAGGGCTGGGTACGTGGTCCACGAGCGCCCTCACACCGCTGGAATGAATACTGAGCACTTAACCTCTCTTCTCATTCCACTGATGTTTGCTTTTAAAGCATTTCCAGTTGATCCCTTGAAAGCAAGTACACCAGCTTTTATAGTAGTGCTTAAATACTGTGTGGAAAGGAAAGAAAAGCATTCCTGGAAAAAATGCAGCAGCGTACAGAGCACACTATAAATGTTACAAAAATACTTAAAGGAGGGAGAGATATTTATGGGGCAAGGTTTGGTTTCAGAGCTCCCCAAATGAACCCCAGTTCCTAATTAAGCAATCGCTGTGGCCATGCAGTGTGAGTTGTTTTGGGCAAGAAGTCAATGGGCAGCAGGACAAGATGGTCAGGAGAGTTATTTAGAAGGTGACAGGGAACTTTGATGATTACTTTGACCATAAAACAGAATGCTTACAAGGTGAAGGGGAAAAAATGACAGTGACACATTTTGAATCCTAGAGAACAAGGACTATATCTTTAAAGTTTTTCACCGTGCTTTGAGTGAAACTGCACAGTGGAATGAGATCTATGTGCATGTAACTCAAAAAAAGAAAAAAGAGAAGAGGAAGTGACAATTTGCTTAGTGGAGAATAGGAGACAAATGTGTTTTTCACTCAGCTCAGCTCAACAGTGAAACTGTGCAAAATCATCTGTATCTACTGTGTACTAAACTTTATGGGTGATTTGTAATTCTGTATGCATACGACTTTTGTTTTAAGCATTAATTTAACCTAAGCCTGCCCTAAGATGTCTCACGTGAGTACAAATTTTTATGAGTATTTACACACACACACATGCCTACACACACCTACACACATATATACAAGCACAGAGATTTTAAAACCAAATCACAACTATTTGTGGTCATATTTTTTATTTGTGGTCATATTAATAACAGGGAAAAGGAAGACCAAAGTGTTAACTGGGTAATCCAAAAGTTTCATTGTATGTTTTCCTTCAACAGTTTTCACCACCTGGGCATTAATTTTCTAGTGCATCACCCATTTGATATTTATTGAGTACTCACTGCGGGCAAGGCCACCATGGTAGGTACAAAAACATGCTCCTCTAGTAAGGGAGATAAAATATGTACAAAAGGTTTATGATTTGTGTAACAACAAAATAAAAAGTGACATATCAGTAAAGATATACACATTGATTGCTCTGGGAGTTCAGTTGAGAGAGGGATGACTTCCAGCTTACCAGGAACAGGAGAGTTAGGAAGAGCTTTGTAAGCACGACATTTAAGCTGAGATTTGAAGGATTAGGACATGTGGATGTGGGTGTGGGGAGGGAAGGGCATCCCAGGCAGAAATAACAACTGCATGAACAAAGGCATGAAGAACACTGAGTAGTTGAGTTTAACAATAGCATGAAGTTCAAAAATAGTCCAAACTTTAGATCCTTAGAAAGTTTACAAAGAACTTTCACAAATAAATTTTTAACTTTACCCTTTGAGGTAAATCGTGTTGTTGTTGTTGTTGTTCTCATCCCACAGATGAGGATACAGAGGCTCAGAGCATTTAATTGACTTTTTCAAGGTTACATGAGTTACATGTGTAGTAGGTGGCAGATCCAGGTCTTTTTTACTCCAAGTATCAAGTAGAAGATGAGGTTAGAAAGGCCCGGTGGGACCAGGATATGACTGGGAGGCTTGGATATTTGGCCTTTTAGTCTGAAGTTTTTGGAGCAGGAGAATGTCATGATGCGAGTTATGTTTCAGGAATTGATCTTGCAGCAGTGTATAAGACAGATTGGCGAAGAGAGAGACATGACTTTAAAAGACTGCCGAGGAGTTCATCACAATAATCCAGTTAAGAGAATAAACTCTGTAAACTAAGAAAATGACAATGGGAATAGAAATAGCAAGATCTGAGAGAGCTTAGGGATGTATAGGATAAGAGAGAGGGAGGGATAAAAAACGACTTTTGAATTTCAAACTTTTGGTCATTTGAATTCTGATACTCTGTGTATGTGTGTATGGTTAGAGGAACAAGATTAGCTTATGACAGAAGATGATGACCTTAATTTTAGATGAGAGAATACTTTTAGATACTTGCAGGATTTCTGTAGGGTAGCACCTTAGCCCTGGAAAATTTTAGGAATCCATGTAGGCCATCCTTCTGGGACAGGAGAGGATGGGAGACTTGTGAAGCACTACCTCAAAGCCATCTTCCCGGGGGGATAAATGGGGATGGAAGGAGACTTGACTTGGGCTGGTCAACACACAGTACAGTGTACAGATGATGTGTTACAGACTTGTACACCTGAAACCTGGTACCTGAAACCTAAAATTGGTAATTTTATTAACCAATGTCACCCCAATCAATTCAGTTACTTTTAAATATTTTATTTATTTTTTTTAGAGAGAAAGAGAGGGAGAGAAATATCAATGTGTGGTTGCCTTTCGTGTGCCCTCTACTGGGGACCCAGCCTACAACCCAGGCATATGCCCAGACTGGGAATTAAACCAGTGACCCTGTGGTTCGCAGGCCGGCACTCAATCCACTGAGCCACACCAGCCAGGGCCAATTCAGTTTTTAAAAATAAAAAAATCCATCTTCCCACTCACCAGCCCTGTCTCTTGAGGGAGGCTGTCATGGGACAGTTTCTCCTTGTCTTCCAGGTTCTGATGAGGAATGAGGCTTCAGTTACAATGCTTTTTTTTTAGAAAATCAGGGAACAGATGGACCAGGTTAGAGAATAAGGTAGATTGTCTGCAATCTGGTTTTTCATGCTCTTGCCTAAGTGGTAGGTAAGGAGAGGTAAAGATACTGTCCTCCCACTAAGGGTAGAATGGGCCAGGTTAGAAGAAATGAGACTCCTTGGGATCTGGTAGCACATGAGATTATATGGGCCAGATTAAGGGATAAAGACATCTCAGGATCTGCTAGTGCAGCTCTTGCCTAAGTAGTGGTTAAGAGGAGAGGAGTAGGAATTCTCTCATTGTCCTACCTGTTCATAAGGCTGGGTGGGTTGGGCCATGGGAACAAATAGATTAAGCAGCAAGAGATAGGATTGAAATCAGCCATATGATTGAAATCAGCCATAAGATTGGTGCTTTATTATTATAATTTCATTTGTTGAGGCCAAGTGAAAGGCCACTTAAAACTGAAAGTAAGTGCAAAGCTGAATTTAACCACTGTGACTGCCTCACTGATCTCTTCCCTGCTGCTCCAATTTGAGGATGGCCTCTTGAATGCTCCTCCTTTCCTACTCCATCAGCTTCCAGCCAAGGAGATAAAATATCTAGCCGCTCCTGGTACCTACCTTGTAACTCCTAAACTGCCTCTATTGAAACTGTTTGGTGTGTTCCTATAAAGAAGCACCTAGTAAAGTTTGGGCAAAATTTGCAGTAAAGAGGAAAAAAGTAAAAGTGATTTTAGAAAGGGCTGCAGGCTAATTCATTGAATGCACTGCTGTATGAACACGGAATTGGAATTGATATGTTACTTGTTTGAATCATGAATATTCAAGTGTTAGAAAAAATTTCTCTACATGCAGAATTTTTAAAGTAGACATGATGTCCTGTTGGTTGACAAGCTAAAGATATCATTCTCAATGGCCCTGGCTTTCTGCCAGCAGGAGTGACTGATAGGTCCTAAAACAATTCAAGGCCTGCTTCCCAAGTAGTTTCTTGAAACAGTATAGGCAACTTCAGATTGCTAAATCCTTCTGTAAGTGAAAGAAAAAAAACTTCTGCCTCTTATACAGAGTAAAACATGTATTTCTAATAAAGCCACTCTTGCACATAAAATTTATAATTCCTGCCAAAGTTGGCCCACTTGATCTGCCACATAACACAGGGTTTTGGAGTCACTGAGTCCTTATAGATTGACTCCATCAGACCCTTTAACCCCCTTCTGAGACTATCAGTGATGCTGTACTGCTGTTATAACTCTTTCGGGGTACAATCAGTGACAGTTTTATCACTGATTCTGGCAACATCATTGTGGCCCTTGATATTAATCTGTGTTTTGTTTTATTTGATGAACATTTCACACATCCAACTGGTTATAACTGATACTGTTAATTGTATTATAAAAATTGATATTTTGAGTATGTGTAATACCTCTCTTGCTTCTTAGGGATGTTCCCAGTGGAGAAATCCCACAATTCAAATAGTGGTAAAGGGGCCCATATACAGCCAGCCCCACACTGGATCACTCAGCCCAGCCACGTGGTATTAGTAAAGCAGTATAGGATGCTAAGGAAAGGGAAATGGGTGGAAGGGAAGGTCTCAGTCTTAATTAAAGAGCTAGTAGAGACAGGAGTGCTTAAGGAACCTATTCAACAGATTGCACGAATTTCCCTCCCACTCAGGCCACTGAGTCGTAATGACACAGTTGCATCACGTGTATCAGTGATTGACAATTGTGTAAACTGGTACCTGTGGCAAAAATATATGGCCAGTAGACAAAGGCTCCCCCTAGGGTTGTAGACATGGTGTGTATGTTAGAATGTGGTTATATTTGCTGTCTTTGGAGTCTTAAATAATTAACCTATTATGAAAAACTAACTCAGGAGGAACTGTGAAACATTCTCTCTCTATTTTTTCTACTTTAATTTTATGTTCTCCATTTAATGAGGGTGGACAGCCTCATCTTTAAGGCTATTACAGAATACCTAGGCAGAATCACTCTTTCTAAGCAAGCTTGTTACCATCACTGGGATCTAAACAGGCAATTAAGTGTTCTGATTTTAACCTCTAACTCTTTTAATGCCTCCTAGGCTATAAACAGGGATGGTGATAATATCTGTGTTCCTTAAATTTTTTATTTTTATTTTTAGAGGGTAAGGGAGGGAGAAAGAGAGGGAGAGAGGGAGACACAAACATCCCTGTGTAAGAAAAACATTGGTTGGTTGCCTCTCACACACCCCCCAAATGGGGACCTGGCCCACCACCTAGGTATGCACCCTGACTAGGAATCCAACCAGCGACCCTTTGGTTTGCAGGCCGGTGCCCAGTCCACTGAGCCTCACCAGCCAGGGTACTGTGTTCTTTAACAGAGGAGGATGTAAAAAGAAAAAGTAGAAAATAAATTTTTCACAAGCAAACTGTAATGTCTGTAATATGCATCTCTATGTACCAAAATTGTGATTTAGCTCTTCTCCAGAGCCACCATTTATTGTGTGTGTACATGAGCAGTACAGTGGCTAAAAGACAGGAAGTAATAAGATGAAAACAGAGCAAAATGCTTTGTATACAGGAAGAGTCATTTTTCTCACAGACCTTGAAGATTGAAGGGAGAAAGCAGTTTGCAGATCAGGCATTAAAATCAGCTTGTAACCGCATCTGCCATCATATCTATTTTTCCATATATCCTAGTATGTGCACTACATTAAGGCTTCCTCATCACCTTCTGTGACATCTATGTAAAGGGAATAAAGGACATTTTCTGTGTCTTAGGGGCACTGAACTGGAGATTTTAATAGAATATTAGAAAAAGAGATATAATATCACAGATTTCTACCTTTTTCAGATAATGCTGTAGATCCAGATGTGTGTGCCAGGACAGTCTTTATAGATGTTGAGGAGGTCAAGGATAAATTTTGTTTGACCTTTACTGATGATGGATGTGGAATGACGCCTCATAAATTACACCGAATGCTCAGGTAAAAATGTCTTCATTCTATGTCTTTTCTCTTGAGTTCATGAACAGTAGTTAAGGCTTAATGATTTTTTTTAATATTTTACTTTCCCTTTATTCATTCAACAAATATTTATTGAGCATCTTTTATGTGCCAGGGTACTGGTTATAAAATAGACACTTTTTGCCCTCACAGAATGTATAGCCTAGCTGGCAATTCAGACAGTTAAGCAGTAATCATAATAAAAATGATAAATATAATGATAGGAAAGTATAGAATGCAATGGGACAAATCAGCAGGGGAACCCAATCTAACCCAGGAGGTCAGGAAAAGCATCATAGATGAAGTGATATTTAAGCTGAGATCTAAGGGTGAGTAGTAGAATTTAGCAAGGTAAAGGAACAGGGAGCAAAGGATGAGAGTTCAGGCAAAGAGAAGAGCAAGTGTAAAGATGTGAAGGCTGGTCTAAGACCTTCTCTAATTTATATTCACCTAAATTTAGATTAGAAATATTGGAATTAGGATGATCTTTGGATTAAAACTATGAATGTGCCTTGGTATAATCAAGCCCTGTGAAAGATAAATAGAAGGCATTTATACATGCAATCTTTGAAGGTTTTGCAGTAGAATTTCAAAGTCAGGAAATTATCTTTTCCAGCTGCTGAGGCTGGTGATAATAGCATTTCATCTAATTACTTGAAAAGGTTTGTAGTTGAGAATGTAAGTTTGTACTTCATTGTATTCACATGTCACTCAGTGAAAGATGAGTATTTTCTTAACTCTTTCCTTCTCTCTTCCTTTTTTAGCAGATGAGATTGATTGCTTTCCATGTGGCTTCCTGAGCTAGTGTGTGAAGGATGAGGAACAATGGAGGGTTTCAATGGAGGAGGGAAAGGGCTTCAAACTATCGAAATAGAAAACATTCATTTTGTTGTATTTCTCTTTGTAGGTATTCTAATTCTGTAACCCTGTTTGTAGGAAAATCCCTTTGATCCATCAAAGCAATGAAATGAAATTTGGGCATAACCAATTATAAATTTGGTTATGTTTTACCACTCAGTGGTCTGTGTACCTTGTGTACCTTCATAATTAGAAGAATGTTTGAGGACAGTGTCTAGAAGTGATATAAGGATGTGGCCAGTATGTTGGTGAAGTTATGGAGCTGGCCCTATCTTTTAACTTTTATCTCCTAAAATTAATATTTTATATTAATGTAAATACAACTTTAGATGGGATGGAACCAAAATATGTATATGTCTAATTCTGTATGTACTAGCTTTTTTCTAAATCACTTACCTTCTTACTGACTCCTTCCAGCCACAGCTTATACCAGTGATGTGGGTGTCAAATAGTGGGCTCAGCAGATGTTACCACTTTCCATTTTACCTGTGGAAGTACATTGGTGAAAGTTGGTCCTTATAGTTAGTTACAAGGGAGGAGAAAGGAGGATGGTTTCAAAATAATTGCAACAATTTTTGTTCCAGATTTAGTCAACATATTTATACTAAACACCTATGTGAAAGTCACTGGAGATAAAGTGGTGAACCAAACAGATGTGGTTCTTGCTCTCAAGGGGATGAAAAATATAGAAAAGGATTGACTAGTACTAATATAGCTAAAAGGCTATCCCACCTAGTGGTAACTGCCATGAAGGAAAAGTGCAGTTTCAATGAGAGAATATAACGGAGGGATCTGCTCTAATTTATGGACTCCAAGAAGGCTTCCCTGAAGAAATGATGTTTGGGTTGAAATATGGAGGATATGCATCATTCATTTAAAATTCCGTTTCTTTCCTGAGGAACAAAACAGAGCTAAATAGGCAGAAGACTCTTTAACATAGCAGTTTTTTTTTTTTTGGTATTATCATGCCAAATATGTCTCCCACTAATCTGAACTGGGAAACTGTTCCTCATATTAAAAAATTAATTTTAGAGAATTTTTAATGACCCCTGGCTTATGTATATGTGCTAGATTTTATTTCTGATTGTATCTTAAAACAAACTTTAATCTGTTAGAAGGTTCCATTTATTTAGAAGAGATCATTTAATCCCATTGTAATTTCTAGCCAAGGATTCCACTTACCGTAATTTCTTTTTTTATTTATTTTTTAAAATTTATTTATTTTTAGAGAGGGGAAGAGAGGGAGAAAAAAAGGGAGAGAAACATCAATGTGTGGTTGCCTCTCACACGCCCCCTTACTGGGGACCCGGCCCACAGCCCAGGCATGTGCCCTGACTGGAAATTGAACTGGCGACCCTTTGGTTCACGGGCCCGCACTCAGTCCACGGAGCTGTACCAGCCAGGGCTCTTTTTTAAATAATTGAACTTTAGAGGTACCTTTGCAAATTATTTTTAAGTATGTTAATTTTTCTTTCATTGGTTTGGGGGCATACTACTTTTATATTTGGAAAAATAATAGAGGTGGTTATGCAAAATTATTAAGCCTACAGAAATTCTATTTGATTTGTAACATTTTTTATTGTATTTTTCATTGAATATTATTTTGTGTGTGTTTTAGGGATACATAGTGGTTAGACAGTCATATACTTTACAAAGTGTTCTCACTGAATCACATCACCCAGCATACACAGTTGTTTGAATATTATAGACCATATTTTCTACGCTGTAGTTAATATCCCTGTGACTGCCAATTTGTATTTCTTAATCCCTTCACCCTTTTCACTCCCCCCATCCTCACTGTGTTCTCTATTTCTATGAGTGTTTCAATTTTCTTTGTTTATTTTGTTCTTTAGATTCCAGATGTAAGTGAAATCATATGGTATTTGTCTTGCTCTGACTGACTTATGTCACTAGCATAACAAAAAGGAGCATTTCTATACCTGGAAAAGAATTTTGGGGAGCAAATCCAAGAAAATCTCAGACCCTTCTCAGTACCATCCTTATTCAGGTACCATTCAACTTCCTCAATGTCACTGCTCCTACTAGCTCTAGAACTATGCCCCGCCCCATTACTAACCTCTGTTCTGGACATGCCCATTCGCAGCTTTTTTTTTCTTTTAAATATATTTTATTCATTATACTATTACAGTTGTCCCATTTTCCCTCCCTTTATTCCCCTCTGCCCCGTACCGCTCCTCCCACCCGCCTTCCCCCCCTTAGTTCATGTCCATGAGTCGTACATAACTTCTTTGGTTTCTACATTTCCTTTACTATTCTTAACCTCCCCCTGTCTACTTTGTACCTACCATTTATGCTTCTTATTCTCTGTACCTTTTACCCATTCTCCCCTCTCCTCCACCCCACTGATAACCCTCCCTGTGGTCTCCATTTCTCTGGCTCTGTTCCTGTTCTAGTTGTTTGCTTAGTTTGTTTTTGTTCTTGTTTTTAGTTTCAGTTGTTGATAGTTGTGAGTTTGTTGTCATTTTACTGTTCATAATTTGATCTTCTTATTTTTATTAGATAAGTCCCTTTAACATTTCATATAATAATGGCTTGGTGATGATGAACTCCTTTAACTTGACCTTATCTGGGAAGCACTTTATTTGCCCTACCATTCTAAATGAGAGCTTTGCTGGATAGAGTAACCTTGGATGTAGATCCTTGCCTTTCAGGACTTTGAATACTTATTTCCAGGCCCTTCTCTCCTGTAAGGTTTCTTTTGAGAAATCAGCTGCTAGTCTTATGGGAATTCCTTTGTAGGTAACTGTCTCCTTTCCTCTTGCTGCTTTTAAGATTCTCTCCTTATTTTTAATCTTGGGTAATGTAATTATGATGTGCCTTGGTGTATGCTTCCTTGGGTTCAACTTCTTTGGGATTCTCTGAGCTTCCTGGACTTCCTGGAAGTCTATTTCCTTCACCAGATTGGGAAAGTTCTCCTGCATTATTTTTTCAAATAAGTTTTCAACTTCTTGCTCCAGTTCTTCTCTTTCTGGCACCTCTGTGATTCCAATGTTGGAACGTTTAAGGTTGTCCCAGAGGTTCCTAAGCCTCTATTCATTTTTTTGAATTCTTGTTTCTTCATTCTGTTACAGTTGAATGTTTATCTCTTCCTTCTAGTTCAAACCGATGATTTGAGTTCCAGTTTCCTTCCCTTCACTGTTGGTTCCCTGTACATTTTCCTTATTTCACTTTTCATAACCTTCACTTTTTCCTCTGTTTTGTAACCATACTCAAATTAATTGATTCTGTGAGCATCCTGATTACCAGTGTTTTGAACTGTGCATCTGATAGGTTGGCTATCTCTTCATTACTTAGTTATATTTTTTCTGGAGTTTTGATCTCTTCTTTCATTTTGGCCATATAGTTTTGTCTTGATACACCTGTTACAATGTAAGGGGCAGAGCCTTCGGTGTTCACCAAGGCGGGGCAACCCACTTTGCTGCATTTTGGTGCTGTGTATGGGGCAGGGGTCCAAGAGTGAACAATTCATCTTGCTCAGTTCTTTCCGGCTTTCAGTCACTTCCCTAGCTACCCACAATTGAATTGGGCCCTTTTGGTGATTCTCAGGTGGGGGGGTTTGCATACATTCTAGGACCCTTTGGTTTCTCCAGTGAACTCTCTTGTGAGACTGGGAGTTTTTCCTGCTGCTGCCACCCCCACAGGTTTTTTCGGTCAGAGGTTTTGAGGCTTTATTTCCCCATGCTGGAACCCTGGGTTATGCATTCTGTCTCACTACCCATTTGTTCCTCCCAGTTTATCTGCATGCAAATGTGGGACCTCCTGCCCTCCAGCTGCCACTTTGCCACGAGTCCTTTCCTTCTGGCTGCCTGTCTCCGCCCCTTCTACTGGTCTGGATGAATGTTTCTTCTTTAACTCCTTGGTTGTCAGACTTCCATATAGTTCGATTTTCTGACAGTTATGGTTGTGTTTTGTTTGTAAATTTGTTGTCCTTTTGGTTGTGTGAGGAGGCACAGCGTGTCTACCTATGCTTCCATCTTGGTCAAAAGTTCACTGATTTGTAACATTTCTTATAATCCTTTCCACATTTCTACCTCTTTATGCTAATCTTCCTATTTTCAGGCTAATAAAATAGTTATGTAATTGCAGCAACAGTGTCTCCCATAAATGAAGAATCTCATGAAGATAGAATTAAAAAGGATAAGCCTATCATTGACTTTCTTTAAGGTTCACAATTAATTCTCTTTAGCTTCTACAGGTTAGTGTGTGAACTAGCTAGTCTATATATTCAGCTGCCTTTTTCAGCAAGGTGGAAAACCTCCTCTTTCAGAGGTCAAGGATTAAAAGTAGCCACAGATCCATGGATTGAAGGTATTTGTAAACTCTGCTCAGAAGTGTATTTCTTAGTAGGTCTTTCTAAAAGAACAGCTAGAGAATAGCAGTATGTGTAACAGTCTTTCATTTTTTCATATTGCATATTACATCTCCAATATATCTAGGAAACAGCAGTGTCCACCATTGTATGTCCATGGATTTGCTAAGGTTTGTTTCATTGGTCAGAGTCCCAATTTAAATTTACCTCTCTATATTCTAGAATCTTGATATTTTCATAAAGTCAGGAGCAAGCTGCTGTCTTTCTAGATTCCACTTAAAGAGCTGTATCCAAACCCCCTTGATGTGTAAGCACTGTTGTTTCTTACATGAGAGGATAGAATAGGACTTACTGAAGAGAAACCACCTATGTAAGCCAAGCTATCTCCATGGAAAATAAGTGAACTATACTGAACTATATAAAATTCATCCTATAATTATATTATTTATTGTGAGGGCTTTTATTTTAGATAGTTATTTGATTTGTATCTGGCATCCATTCTGCAATTTTTGGTTAAGTAGAATACCTAACATGGAACTATTAAGTTCAGACTGGTGCAGCCACTATGGAAAACAGTGTGGAATTTCCTCAGAAAAGTAAAAATGGAACTGCCTTTTGACCCAGCAGTTCCACTGCTGGGATCATACCCTAAGAATCCCGAAACACCAATTCAAAAGAACCTATGCACTCCAATGTTCGCAGCAGCATAATTTACAATAGCCAGGTGCTGGAAGCAAGCTAAGTGCCCATAAGTAAATGAGTGGATCAAAAAACTGTGGTACATTTACACAATGGAATACTACACAGAAGAAAGAAAGATGGAGCTCCTACCCTTTGCAACAACATGGATGGATCTGGAGAACATTATGCTAAGTGAAATAAGCCAGATGGTGAAAGACAAATACCATATGATCTCACCTATAAGTGGAACCTAATCAGCAAAACAAACAAGCAAGCAAAATATAACCAGAGATGTTGAAATAAAGAACAAATTGACAGTAACAAGAGGAATGGGGGGAGAGGGATAATGGGGGATAATAGGGGAAAGTCCACCAAGGAACATGTATAAAGGACACATGGACAAAGCCAACAGGGGTAGGATCAAGGGTAGGATGTAGGGATGGGTGGGGAGGAGGGGCATGGTGGGGTAAAAATGGAGACAACTAGAACAACAATAAAGAAAATTTTAAAAGAAGAAAACAGGAAAAATTAAGTTGAACATAACAGCAATATCCAGAAGCTTCCAGATTCTCTCTTCTCATTATTCTTATCCTTTTCTATTTCTGGTTCTGCCCCTGCCCTATTGCTTACTTTCTCAAACTCGTATAGTCATTTGGTCTTCTAAAACTAAGTAACACAATCAGGATTTATACTCACAAAGGGGAACAAAGGTGATAGATGGCAGAAAGGCAGGAATGGCTAGGAAATTAAGTACTATATAGTCTCTCTATTTTCACTACTTCCCCTTGACCACCTAATTAAAGCTTTTTGTAGCATAAGAAAAGGTTTAAGTTCAAATAACCATATAGATTCATTTAACATAGTACATTACTATTTATAAAGAGCCCTGAGTTTTAGATATGATATTAAATCTGAGGTAGAGCTAGGGGATAGCACCTGACAATTCTCAGAGTGACTTCTAGAGTTAGTTTAAAATTCATGTTTGAATACTACTTTATAATATATTGTACATACAGTATATAATTTAATCCTCATAATGACTGCATCTTTTCTAGCCAATTTTTTTTTTTGTAAGAGGACTAGGAATGCCTGAATCTTACCAACTTCTCTAAGTTTATTTCCTGGAATACTAAGGGCCATAGACAGCAGAAATGAAACATTCTTTGGGGATTTTCAAAGGTACTACTGCCCTAGAAATTACTTTTCTGTGTGGTTAGATTTACTTGTAGGATGCACAAAGCTCTTGTAACTTGTCTACTCTAAGAAGGACTTAACGGTTTTATTGTATAACACTTTGAAATAGAAAATTAAAAGGTAGTATTCCTTCTTAGGAAATAAACACAAGCCACAGCCTTCCAGAAGTGGAAACCAGGCAACTGAATCCTACTCAGACATGTAAGAGCCAAGGCCACACTGTTCAGACATGGCATACAGAGTGTCTATTTCATTGATGTTGGAGAAGCATCTGATCTGTAATATATGAAAACTTTCCTTAGAGTGTAAGCCACAAGGGCAAGAATCATATCTTTTTTATCAACAGTTTTGTCTCCAGTATTTAGCACAATGCATGGCACATAGTAGGTACTTAGTAAATATTTACTGAATGAATGGTATACAACATTGTAAACTTAGTTAATCTGGAGAGAAACAATCCTTAAAATTAGCTTTATTTGTGGTGAGGGAAGAAAATGAGGAAGATAATCATCATTTTCTCAATTTAATATCTTTAATTTTTTTGGTTCTATTGTTTTGTTGCATGTCTAAATGGAGTATATGTAAAAGGGAAAGGATCTGGCTCCCAGATTAAGCTGACCATAAGGGGCTACAGAGATTGTTGGGGAGACGCAGTGAAATGCCCTTAACAGAATAAGAGAGACTTATACTGCAGCTGTTTGCTGATATTCAGAGGCAGAACTACCTATTTTTATCCCTTGGCCACATTCCAATGAACTGTTCCAGCAGATGGAGCAGAGGGTAAGAACTGGAAGGGTTATCTTTTGAATGGAGAGTTGAAATTGCTAAAATATATAACCTCTGACTCATTTCTAGAAGGTGATATAACTCGGTTTGGAGATGCCTAGTCTGACGCCTCTGACCAGTGCAGCTATCTGGTACTTTTGTTACCCTCTATACAGTGTACTCAGATAACCACCCTTTTCAACCTACTTTAACCTTGCTATTAGCAATCAGAGCCATTTTCTCCAGAAAAAATATAGCTACCCATGGTCTTCTCCAGCTGTTTGTGTTAGTTAAAAGAAGCCATCTTTACATTTATAAAATGCGAGTCTATTATATTGGAAGTGTTTATCTACACATAAACCACACAGGAAAATCAGTCCCATTATCCCATTGTAATTTCCTGTGTTTTTAACTTAATAGTTTTGGCGAGAAATATCAAAAGAGAAAAGAGGAGGGACTTTTTACAAGTGTTAATTCATTTGTAGCTAAACATTCTGCCTGCCACCTATCTTAGGATGCTTTATACCTTTCTGGTTTCATTTTTTCTGATTTCCTTTTCCTTATGTAATTACAGCTTTGGATTTACAGATAAAGTAATAAAGAAGAGCCAGTGTCCCATCGGGGTCTTTGGTAATGGTTTCAAGTCAGGCTCCATGCGACTAGGAAAGGACGCACTTGTCTTCACCAAGAATGGGGGTACCCTCACTGTTGGACTCCTGTCACAGACCTACCTGGAATATGTCCAGGCCCAGGCAGTTATTGTACCAATTGTTCCATTCAACCAGCAAAACAATATCCTTTCTGGAAATGAAGAATGTTGGTTAAAAATTAGTCTAATTTGATGTTTTGATATAAACCTTTTCAGGTCAAATCCAGTTATCAATTCAACGGTCTGAAATTTAACTTGAATTTCCCCCTATTAAACATTTTTTTAAAATATAAGTGGACTATTGACAGAAACTTAGAAATGTTTTTGTTGTATATAAAATGTCATTGTTATGTTACTGATCTGTAGCTCTCCCCTATCACCACTCCCTTGGTTAAAGTACCTCCTCTTTTATTTTTCCCCGAAGGGTAGTTACATTTATATCACACTCCTAGAAACATACTCTTCATCAGTTTATCTGATTGCAGAATTATTCATTCCCCATTCCTGGACAAGCTGTTATTTCTCTTAAATAACAGGTCATCTTGACCCACAGAGTATAGCAATAAAGTTTGAACTCATTGCTTCCAAAGAGTCTAAAAGTTCAGCCTTTGAACTACTTTTTAAATATAGAACTGTCTTTTTTTTTTAACATTGTATCTTTGAAGCTATATTCTGCAGGGGTAACTGATTTTTGTGTTTGTCTCTACAGCCTTTTTTCATTTTGCCTTTTCCTTCTGTAGCAGTAATGCCCATGTTTTATATCTCTATGTCTATTGTTATCTAAACATGCAACTCAAAAGGCAGATCATCCTACTAATAGCATTCTCTTAAAGTATTATTTTTTCTTTGACTATATTTGGTTTTACAAAAAATGATTATTACTGAGGATTCCTTGCCCAGCCTAGAAGCCATCTTGAACTATTCAATTTTCAACAGTGAAAATGACCTCCTGTCTCAGTTTGATGCCATCCCAGGCAAAAAAGGCACTCGTGTTATTATTTGGAATATCCGCAGGTAAAGTACTTCAGGGTGATAGATTCTGTTAAGCAAAGGTACTATAATAAAGTATATTTTAATCTCTAGAGATGCAGAGTAGTTAAATTTTGTTAGATATTTGTATCTCATTGCATATTTTTTTAACTTTCTTACAGCCACAGCTCTGTTTGAGATAGTGGTTCTTTTTTTAAAAAGTTTTTTTTAATCCTCACCCAAGGATATTTTTATTGATTTTAGAGAGAGAGGAAGGGAGAAAGAAAGAGAGAGAACCGTCGATGTGAGAGAGAAACATCGATCGGTTGTTTCCCATACGCGCCCCGACTGGGGATCGAACCCGCAACCTAGGTATGTGCCCTGACCGGGGATCGAACCCACAACCTTTTGGTGTATGGGATGACACTCCAACCAACTGAGCCATCCAGCCAGGGTGAGATAGTGGTTCTTATTAGCAAGATGTGGAGCTTGATAAGGTGGAGATATGAATATCCTGAGGCTATTGCCATAAATAATCAAGACATTTCAATGTTATTCTGAAATCTTCAAAATCCATTATAAATACCTATTTTATATTCATGGACACTATTTTGAGGTAGGTAAATGATAGTTATTTAACTTATTTGGCAATGAAAATAAAGTATGAAAAAAGAGACGTTAGTGTAACAAAGCATGGCATGATCTTTAAAACTAAGGACCTCTGTGTTAGTGCTTTAGAGTAGCTGAGTTAGAAGTAGAAAAACCTTTGAAGTAGATAAATTTGAACCATAATGAGGCCAGCTTCAGGTCATGTGTTGAACGCTAGCAAAACAATCTAGAAATACTCTAGAATACATGATTTGTTTAATCTAGTTATATCGAATATATTTAAGTGTCCACTAAAACCTAAAAGCCTTGCATATAAAACAGAGGTGTTGTTTTTATGTTTAATAGAACAGAGTATGAGGTATATTCTTTTTCTCTCTAAGTTAAGAATTTCACCTCAGTTCTTAGCTGGGCTAAACTTATAAAAAAAACCATGATGGTTTGTATAGAAAGTACTTTCAACTAAAAGGAAAAAAAGTAAGGTTTTTTCACACATTGATAATTTAGATCTTCCTTTGTCCTATTGGAAGAACCTCAAATAATATTATTTATCTTATAAAGGATCATTTTCCTGAGGTATTTTCAGTGATTTAAACACATTAAGTAGGCTTTTTTCTTTGTACATTGTTTCTCAATTATATAGTAGTAAGTGTTATGTAAGTAAAGGATTCCATGTTCACATAACTTCAGGAAAAGCTGGCTTAAACAAAGTTTGCCATGTCATGTTATTGCAGCACTTCTCAGAGGCTTTAATATGCTAATGTTATTTTTATATGAATGAAAATATGCAAGAGAGCAATATAATATGAAGTATTACCCAATTTCAAAAACTTTTTCTTCAGTCCTTTTTTCCTTGGATAGTGAATGGTGAGGGGCAAAGATAGAAAAGCTCCTCAGTGTATGTGTTCGAGTGGGGTGGGGTAGCAAAAATCAAGATTATCCTGGAAAATCCAGAATATACTATTATAGTGACATGGCCTTTATAAAAGCTACATACCACAATGGCTATGGTCCAGCCTTGAAGAAGGAGCTACATTTCCATCACAGCAGCTCTGATCTTGCAAAGCCTGAATTATAAGAAAGGTATCACTAGATCTTTGAGGTGGCTCTGGGGGCCTGGAATTGTTTTTTTGATTTTATTATCTCATGCAACCAACCTACCTTTCCTCTTTCCATCTCTCCCTCCCTCCCTTCCTTCCTTCTCCTCTTCCTTCCTATGTAAGAGTATTTTGGGGGACTACTATTCCACAGGACAAATTTTGGAAACTTTTGTTCTGATACGTGTTTTCTCCATAACCCATCAGGAAAGAAAGATGGGTCTTGGCTTTTTTCCCTGGCTGTTGTTAGTGATATAACCCAAGGTCTGGGAATGGATCACAGCTAAGTGACCAAAAAGGATTATGAGAAGAAAATTCCTTATGAAAAGAATATGATTACTGTAATATTTAAATGATAATTCCATAAATAATACTCTACAAAACTAACAAATATATGCTATTTCTGTAATAACTTTTTTTTTTCCTTCTAAGAAATAAGATCTGGGGAAATCTCGGTATCTTATTTGTCCTTCCATAATTGCTAAAATGAGAAGAAGTAGGTGTTGATTCATTTATTTATTCAGTTAGGGAAAATGACCTACCCAACAATACCTAGAAAGTTGGGATCTATTATAAGGTCCTACTTCAAGGATAACTGACAATCATTTGATTTATCAGATCACTTATACACACACCATCCTTTTTTTTTTTTTCTTTTGTACTTGGCATTACCACCTCTGTGAAACATAGCAGATTTGTTTAGGCTTGAAATACCCTAAATATTGTGTGGTCTTCAAACTGAGTAATTTGTAGTTTAGTACTGGTAGTCAGGGAAAGAAGTAGATATCTGAGTTTTGGCTCATATTGTTTCTTTTCTCTTGGGTTCCTAGTGCATTTTTGTCCTTTGGAACCAGTTTTTGTTAGATTGGTACTTGTCTCTTTTACCCAGAAATAAAGATGGAAAGTCTGAGTTGGACTTTGATACAGATCAATATGACATCCTGGTATCAGACTTTGGCACAGAAGAAAAAGAGACTGGTGGTGTTACCTCTGAACTGCCAGAAACAGAGTATTCTTTACGGGTGAGTAAAAGTGGTTTTTCTTCAACAATGAGAGGTAAGAATTCCTGTAACATGAAAATCTATATAATGATACCTCATTTTAGTTATATAAAAATGACCACCTTTCAGCCCTGTGTTAGAATTCTTTTTCACTGTCTCCACCAAAATAGTTTAGTGAATAAATTTAGTATTACTTCAGTATGGTAGTTGACATAGTATAATATAGTATGGAAACTGAGCCAAATCTTTGCCCAGAATACACCTCAGTTGCTAGCAGTGTTTAAGGGGATGTCAGTAGAATTGGCAATATTGTATACTAACTCTCCCTTCACTGTTCCATAGGCATTTTGTGGTATTCTGTATATGAAGCCACGAATGAAAATTTTTCTACGTCAAAAGAAGGTGACTACCCAGATGATTGCCAAGAGCCTGGCCAATGTAGCGTATGATATATATAAACCTACTTTCACAGTATCCTTGCAACTACATGAAGTTTACCTCTTCATTTCAGGGTCAGATTTCAACATTGACACAGAAAAACAAAAACCTTTCCTTTGCATTTCTCAAATGCTTATCTATATACTATCACTTATTTTTTTTAGAAACCACCTGGAAATGATTAAAATAATATGGTCCTGAGACTTTGGAGATTCTGGTTCTGTAGATTCTGAAATCTTTTTTAAAATAAGAAATATTATTTATTTTTAAATTCTCAGCCGATTCTAATTAGTAGCCAGGTTTGAGACTCTCTGCTTTAAGGTCCACACCATTTGGTTTGTATTGGAATTTTGTTGTGTATTACATTGATTGAAATAAGCAAAATGTTGTCTAGAAATTGATAATATTTTGGACATAGCATGATTTTCCTTATGACAAGTCCACACTTTGTTGATAGAAGTTAGGAGAGTGGAAATAAAATCTTCAACAGGTTTGATGTGGATTTCCTGGTACTTCTCATAATGGCAGCCACTCAGAGAAGTAAGTACTCATTTTTACTTCTATCTACCATTGCACTAGGAATGGATTTCAAATATTTGAGAAAATCTTAAGATTATGGAAATTAAGTCTATATTTGTTAACAGTTTTAGGGCCAAAAAAAGCCTTTGAGCAGCTGAGAACTCAAACAATTATGAAGAATTGCTGTTGTAATTTATTTTCTAGTAAATAAGCATAGCTCTTGGACTAAGAAACACTCTTTATCAAAGGTGTTATTTGTCTTGCTTTGTCTTTCTTCCTCTGACCAAAAATTAGAAATTGTTGTTTCCTTTTGTAAAAAGCTATGTAGTTGTTACTCTAAGCAGATTGATTGTCTCCTTTTGGAAACAATACATTATCTATTAGGAAAGGTTTTTTTAAGCCTTACACAAGCCCAGCTTAACAGAGCCAGAGAAAGTACTGTCAGCATCTGTAGGTAAATTAGCTATGTCACTCTATGTAGGTTAGTATATTGGTGTCATAGGTTTAACAGATCCAATCTAAAGAATTGTTTTCCAACTGAATATTTTTCAAATATGCCACATTTCTGTCACCAGCTTCCTTCTTTTATGGGTTTCTGGGTTTCTATCAGGGTGACTCCTATACATGCATCCTATATGTATCTTAACTTCTTTTAGCTGTCCTTCTAATTAAACTAGTTACCTTCCCTAATAGATTTTGGGCTAAACAAATTCACTATAGATATGAGTAAAATGAAACTCCTAATAACATTTCCTCCAAGGTCACTGAGGGACAAGATCACTGATGGTGATTTATTTATTCCCCAGCTATCAAAGGCCTCTTCTCTCTTCTTGTCCTAATTTGAGGAACCTCCTACCCCAGTGTACCCTCTCCCCATAATTTAGAATTTTAAAAGTATACCATAGAAGTAAAGTATTTGACAATCTTTATCTTAAAAATGTTATTTTTTTTGTGGTGGCTGGTGTGGCTCAGTGGGCTGTGCACTGGCCTGTGAACCAAAGGGTCACCAGTTTGATTCCCAGTCAGGGCACATGTCTGGGTTGAGGCCAAGTTCCCCAGCGAGGGGCAGGTTCCCATGCAAGAGGCAGCCACACATTGATGTTTCTCTCCCTCTTTCTCCCTCCTTTCCCCTCTCTCTAAAAATAAATAAATAAAATCTTTTTTAAAAAAAGAATATTTGTAAAGCTATTACTACAGGCTTTTCAAATGCCCTCTAGAAAGGTTGTTCCAATTTATATAGGATGTTCTTTGGTATAATAGAATGCACATTATTTTTTTCTGACAAAGCTGTAGGTATTTGTCTCCTTAATGATTTCTTCTCAGAATAAGCAGGTGAAAATAACTTTTGGCTTCTCTTGCAAGAATAATAACCAATTTGGAGTAATGATGTATCACAACAATCGACTCATAAAGTCCTTTGAGAAGGTGGGATGCCAGGTGAAGGTGAGTGATTAATGTTTTTTTTTTTTTTTTTTTTTTTTTTTTGGTCACAGAAGGCTGAAAACAGTAGGAAGAGGATTTAAAATTTGCAAAGGGGATTAAGTCATTAGTGACTTTTTCTCCTATCTTATGTTGGTTGTTAAATCTTACCCTAGAAGTCTATGAACCATCTTGTGTTGAAAAACTCTTCTTGTCATTCTGCATAGAAGCCAGTCACACAGAAACTTTACCACATGCATTTTCTAGGTAGCTGTTAATGAGAGATTCAAAACACTGGCAATTCTGCCATGTGTTCGTTTATTAGTGTTGATGGTAGCTTTTTATATTTTCTTGGTGAGACAATAAAGCCTAGTGAAAGATGCATAAAATTTAGTGGTTGGTGGCCAGGATTTGATTCCTGGCTTCTGTACTTAAAAGCTGTGCAACCTAAGCTAAATCACTTAATTTCTCTGTGGCTAAATTTCTTACCTGTAAAGTGGGAACAGCAGTAGTAATTTTACCTGTTCTTCCTACCTTAGAGCTTACATGGTTAAGAGATTTAAATGAGATAAATGATGTGAATAATAAAATACTTTATAAACTGAACCATACAAATATTACCATCTTTAATGTTTTAATGACAATTTAATGTGGAAATACCCACAAGTATTCCATTCATTGCTATTTTACAGATAAGATTGCTGAAGCACAAAAATGATAAAGTGCTTTATATTACACAGTAGGATAAACTTACATTAGACCCACGATAGCTAGTTTTCAGCCTATGTTGATTTTCCTTGTTATATCATCTCCACACAACTCATGTTTGTGTGCTAGTCTAATTATACCTTGACTTAGTTCCTTTCATTAAAGAATTAAAAAAAAAGATTTTCAATCCAAAAATATCTTGCATGAACTTGTAATAAATAACCCTTCACGTCTGACTCACTTTAGTAGATTGGGGGCCTACATATATAAAAAATTGTTTGTTTTATTAGAGTGTGATTATTATGTAACATCCTTAATAATTTTGAGGTGAAGTTTGGTTTCAGTACTCTAAAACAGTAGTATATATCTTTGATTTTTTTTTTAGCAGTGTCACTTTTTGTTCAAACAAAATCTTATGGCAATCCCAGAATATAAAATAGTTGAAAATGGAGGCAGTATGAGAAAAGTAGAGATGGCTATTAATCCTTGGAAAATCCTAGCATATCTTTAGATCAAAGATTGAAAATCTTGCCCTAGAATCTGCCAGATGTTCCAGTTCAACATAGTATTTGCAGTCTAATGAAGTATATTCTGACTGTTTCTCTAGATCTTGCTGGTCTTACTTTCCCCATGAATGTTATATAACCTTTCTGTTATTGTTTGGAATCAAAAGGAAATGCCTCCAGGTAGTCCACAGTAATTTGAATGTTTAAATTAATATTTTTTCTAAGCCAACTCATGGAGAAGGTGTGGGAGTAATTGGAGTCATTGAGTGCAATTTCTTAAAACCTGCATACAACAAACAAGACTTTGAGTACACCAAGGAGTACCGGTGAGTCATTCCCAATGTGAGGTATTTCTGATAGTTTATTCAGATATGATTCTGTTCTATGAAACCTCTAAAAGCATCTCTAAAACCCAGATAGATAATTAACTGAGAATTCCTGCAAATCTATTTTCCAGGATGAGAGAAAAAATGATTTGATTTTTATATTAAAACTTAATGATACATGATGTATAGCGCTCAATTGAGATAAACCTTACCTTTAAAAATCACGTAAAGAGCATAGGAGTCATTTAGTAAAATACTTCTGGTGAAACAAAGAGCCTTGCAATTACCTTTTTAAAAAATACATCATATATATTGTATTGTGTGGTTCACCACCCAAAGTCAAGTTGACAAGGTTTTTCTTTTTTGCTTAATGCCTTCACCTTTTTCACCCAGCCCCAGTGCCCCTCCCTTCTGACAGCTGTCAGTCTGTTCTCTATGAGTCTGTTTCTATTTTGTTTTAGTTTATTTTGTTCATTAGATTTTTATTTTATGTTTTTTAAATTGTATTTTATTTTTTATGTATTAGTTGTCCCAGTTTTCCCCCCTTTTGCCCCCTCTACCCTTTTCCCTCTCCCCCCATTCCCTCAGGCAATCCCAAAACTATTGTCCATGTCCATGGATCATGCACATATGTTCTTTGGCTACTCTATTCCCTATGCTGTACTTTATATCTACATTACTATTCTGTAACTACCAATCTATCCTTCTTAATCATGTCACCTTCTTCGCCCATCCTGCTGACCCCTCTCCCATCTGGCAACCATCAAAATGTTCTCTGTATCTATGATTCTGTTTCTATTCTGCTTATTCTACTGAAAAGAGATGAGGGGATCTGAAGTTATTGAATATGTTCAGGGGAATAGCAGAAGTTTGAAATTTGTTCTAAAACATTGTACTGAAGCCAGTAAGTAGATTGAGAGGAAACTATTGGAGCAGCAGGAAAGACATGTGTGTTTTCATGGAAGCATCTAGATTTAATAGGTAACACGAATAGGTAAGAATGAGAAAGGAATTGGGCATTGAGACCAAACCAGCAAGGATATTTTTAGGAGACCAAGAAAGGAGTTGTTGAAGCCAGGATATAATAGTTTATTTTAAAACTTTGGGGAAGTTATGAGTCACTCATTTCTTCTTTCATCATATACTTTGAGATACCTCCTATGTGCCATGTACTAGGGACATAATAATGAAAGAAGAATCCTTGATGTTTATGAACAAATAGGATGAAGTACATGCAAATAAGAAATTAAATACCTATAAAATAATTGCTTTAATGGGAGATATATGCAAAATGGGAAGAACCTTTAAATAGTCCTATAAGAATTGAAGAAGGCTTCAAAAAGCAGATTATATTTGAGCTTAAATTTGAAGGAAAAATTGGAGTTTTCTAGGTGGACAAATTGGGGAAGGGTATTCTAGGCAAAGGGAAGTATATGCAAGGACATGAAAGGGCACATGGTATTCTAGAAGTATGGAGAAATAAGGCATGAGGACATATTTGTTTTCCTTGAAATCTCAGTAGCAGTTTTTTTTTTTTTAGAATGTGGGGAAAGGATTTCCCCAAATCTTCTTTTTATTTGTGTGTATGTGTGTGCGCCCAAAACTGTTAAAAGTTAGATAAGTCTTGTACCTTAATTTATGTAAAACCATAAGAATTTTGGGATTAGTGCTTGACTAACAGACAACTATTTGGATGGCAAACCAAATTGATTTTAGGTAATTGCTTCTTAGTCAGTAGGGCTACTCAGTGGTTATGGTGACTACCTGCCATCAGTTTTAAATAAAATGGTCTTTTATATATGAGTCTGGCACATCATGGAGATGTTTGACTAGGACTTGACTCTTAAGAGTGGAAGTTTAGAAATGACATCAGTTTGATAGGTGTCTCAGAGCCAAAGTCATTTTATTTCTTTTGAGTAGAAGGAATAATGACTTTCTGGTGATCAAGCAAGTAGTTGTGATTTTTGAAATTCAACTGTTAAGATATCAAAAATTACTTAATGTCTTTATTTTAAAAAAATGTAATCCTCATCCAAGGATATATTTATTGATTTTAGAAAGAGAGAGAGAGAGAGAAATATTGATGTGAGAAACATCAATCAGTTGGTTGCCTCCTGTGTGTGGCCAGACAGAGGATTGAACCTGCAACTTAAGTATGTGCCCTGACTGGGAATCAAACCCACAACCTTTTGATGTATGTAATGATGCTCCAACAACTGAGCAACCCAGCCAGGGCACTGCACATATTTCTTAATATCATCTGTGTCAAACCCCATGTACCTTTTAAATTGTAGAGGTTTCAGACCCTTGGTTTGTGATGTTTAGTTTCAGTATGAGTTTGCAGTGATTGCAGGGGATCCAGATATAGTCCATCACCAGTAGGTTTATTCAGTTAAACATATAGGATTTCTGGCTTAAGTAGCATAATAATCTGCTACATATTTTAGTAAAAGCAGCAAACTAGTATACTATTCTGCATATAGAATCTTTTGAGGATAAAAATTTACATAACTCCTGTTCTATTTCTTGCATCGATTTCCTTTTTTACTCAATTTATTTTACACAAAATGAAAAGGTGTTCATTTAAAAAATAAGGAAATTTGAGTGGAGCATTAAAGAAGGTTGTCTGCTATCACAAATTCATCCTAAGAGTACAGTAAGTATGAGAACTGCAAATAGTAACAGAGATAACAACCATCATACTGCTGTAACGTCTTCAAATAAATCAGCTATAATATCAGTTTTATTTTTTAAAAGATTTTATTTATTTATTTATTTATTTTCAGAGAGAAGAAGGGAGAGAGAAATAGCAATATATGGTTGCCTCTCACATGGCCCTCATTGGGGACCTGGCCCGCAACCCAGGCATGTGCCCTGACTGGGAATCGAACCGGGACCATCTGGTTCCCAGCCCGCACTCAATCCAGTGAGCTACACCAGCCGGGCCTTATAATATCAGTTTTAATAGTTGTGGATATCAGATTTCAACAGCAACTATCAGGGCTCAAACTTACGGCATTATTAGAGTAAATTTCAGCTTAAGAAGTACAGTCAACCCTCGCTGGGTGGATCAGTTGGTTGGAGAATCATCCTATATACCAAAAGGTTGCGGGTTCACTCCCTGGTTGGGGCGTGTTTGGGAGGCAACCGATCAATGTGTGTGTGTGTGTGTGTGTGTGTCTCTCTCTCCCCACTCTCCCTCACCCCTCTCCTTCCTCTCTCTCTAAAATCAATAAACATATCCTCAGGTGAGGATTTAAAAAAGTACAGTTAATACATATTGAGTACCCCACTTTTGCATGGCAGTGGCTAAGCTTTGTGGAATTTTCTAAAGAATTAGGGGAAAGTCCATCAAGGAACATGTATAAAGGACACATGGACAAAGCCATAGAGGGTAGGTTCAATGGTGGGAGGAGGGAGGGAGTGGATGGGAAGGGGGGGCCGTGGTGGGGTGAAAATTGAGACAACTATACTTGAACAACAATTAAAAAAAAAGAAATTCAAGATAATGGTTCCTGTCTTTGAGGAGCTTGTAGTCTATATGTAATAGCGGATTATCTCATACATGAAACAATTTAGAGAGTAATAAAATGGCAGTTTGATCAATCAAAACCTAAGTGGTATGGTATAGGAAAAATGCCCTGAGAAAAGAGATAGGGAAGGTTTTTGGTAGAAAGTATGACTTAAGATTTGCCTTAAAGGACACAGGATTTAGAAAAGGAAGGGAAGGGAATTCCAGGATGGAATTACCACATGAGCTAAGGTAGCAACGCGTTCAGAATGGTAAAAATATGGGGAGTAAGGGTAAAGGGATGTAACTGGATGTGAGGGAAATAAAGTCAAATGGATAGAGTAGGGCCATATTTTAGAGCATGCACTAGCTAACTTTTCCAGTGAAGGGACAGGAGGTAAATATTTTAGGCTTTGTAGGCCATGTGGTCTCTTTCATAACTACTCAATTCTGCTGTAGTAGGAGAGCACCCATAGACAAAGACAGGCAGTGGCCTGGATTGGGGCCACAGGCCATAGTTTGCCAACCCCTGTGCTAGAGCCACAGTTCCCAAACTATGTGCCAAGCTGTACATAATGAACTCACAGTGGAATCATAAGATATTTTAATTTTTGAGGGAAATGCAGTGATATTTGACTTCTGTTTATAAACAATAGAAATTGTTTTTTCTATTGCTGTCATAACAAATTACCACAAATGTAGTGGCTTAAGACAACACTAATTTATCTTAGACTACTAATCTTGAACTACTACTTAGAAGTCCAACACTGATTGGACTTCTGTATGTTAGAAGTCCAACACAGATCCCATTGGGCTAAAATCAAGGTGTTGGCAAGGCTGCATTCCTCTCTGGAAGTTAGGAGAGAATGTATCTCTTTGCCTGTTTCAATTTCTTGAGGCTGCCAGTGTTCCTTGACCCATAGCCCTCTTCCTTCATCTTCAAAGCCAACAATGGTAGGCTGAGTTCTTCTCACATTGCATAACTCCAGTGACCTTGCTTCTATCATCATGTCTGTGATTCTGACTCTCTGCCACACTCTTCCATGTTTAAGAACACTTGTGATTACATGACAATTCTATATAATCTCTCCATTTTAAGGCCAGCTGATGAGTAACCTATGATTTCATCAGCAATCTTAATTTCCTCTATGTACCCTACTATAGTCATAGGTTTCAGGGGTTAAATGTCATTGAAAGACCATTATTCTGCCTAGCACATTTCACCCTCTGGATGCCTAATATCTTACATGCAAAATACAGCCCATGCCAACATTCCCCAAAGTCTCAACTATTACAACTCAAAGTCTAAACTCTCATCTTAATGTTATCTGCTCAAAATTCCAAAATCTCATCATCTAAATTGGGTATGGGTGATTCTTTGAATCTGATGCATCATGGAGTATATCCCTTTTCATCTATAAGTGTGTCTTTTTTCTTTTCATATTTTGCTCCCAAAACACAATGGAGGGACAGGCCTAGGATACCAGTTATAGGTATTCTTGTTCAAATGGGGAGAAAAATTGAAGGAAAAAGGAAGCTCCAGTCCCAGGCAATTTCAAAATCTAGCCAAGCTAACTACATTAAATTTCAAGGCCTGGGAGTAATCTTCTGGGGCTTTCACCTCCATACTCTTGATTTCTGGGCTGATGGCTCTACTCTCAGCATCATCTTTCATTTTTCATGAAGGGAGCATGTATTTACAGCTGATATGTTTCATCAGCCTGTTTCCTGACTATAGCCTTCTTTCATTTTATACTCTCTTCAGCTCTTTCAGTCAAATCTAGCAGTTTTTGTGCAAGTATACCGTTCTTCAGAACCTTGTGGGTCTCATATGTATGTTGTGTATGTTCACTCCATCACAGAAGGGGTTTCTGATAGGTTTTTCCCAGATAATCCTATTTTTATTCTTAGCTGCACTGAGATTGCTCTGGAGATTTGAGTCACATGCTTAATCTTTTAAAAAAGAGCTTTTTGTGTGACTGAATACAGTACTCTGGCCCTTTGATCTTCCTGAGATATTAGCAAAAGGCTGTCCAGTCACAGCCTCGTCTTTCTCTCTAGAGCATGCTTTTGGATAGTAAAAAAATCTCAAAATTTTAGCATCTTTTACAATCTGGATAGGCTGAAAATTTCCACAGTCATTAAGTCCTGATTCCTTTTTGTTGAATACCATATTTTGCCGTGTATAATGCATTCCCGTGTATAATGCATGCCCACAGTTTTGGCCCGAACTTTCAGGAAAAAAATGTTTCATTATAATTTTTTCATTCAATTATTTATTTATTTATATTTAGAAACAAAACCAATGATCATATTCCACAGTATTATCTTGCATACAGATATTGTTATTGCTTTCTAGAGTTGCACTTTGAACGCTAAGCATAAGTATAATGATTAAAAGCATTAATATAGATATGGCATTAGTACTACCCATGTATAATGCACATCCTTATTTTTCCCTCAAAAAATTTGGGCAAAAGAGTGCTCATTATATATGGCAAAATATGGTAGTTATTCCATAAGTTTATCTCTTTCCTCTCACACTTTACATAAGCAGCAAGAAGATACCAGGCCACACTTTCAACACTTTGCTTGGAAATCTCAGCGAAATGTTTCATCACTTACAAGTTCTGCTTTCTATATAACTCTATGACACAACTCTGCAACCTTTCTGCCACTATATAACAAGGATCACCTTTCCTCAAGATTTCCACTAACATGTTCCTCATTTCCTTCTGAGCCTTGACCAGCAATACCTTTAACATCTGTAATTGTACTAATAGTCTGTTCACAATAATTTTGGTATTATCTACGGGAATTTGTTTTTTTTCTACCATGATCCCCACTTCCTTCAGAGCCCTCAAATTCTCCCACCCTCTGCCCACTGCCCAGTTCTAAAGTAACATCCACATTTTTAAGTATTTGTTATAGCAGCACCCCAACTTCCATGTACCAAAATCTACGGCATTTCTTTTGATTACACCATATGTTTGTGAATCTGGGATTTCAGCAGTTGCTGTGAGGCAAAGCAAGTAATACATGAAAATACATGACTAAGAAATGAGGAAAGCTGTGTCCAGTTTGATTCCAAGGTTTGAGAAGTACAGTACCCAACAGGCATACACATCCCATTAGTAGATAATTGTGGGTAAGAATAAAATAGATATCTTTTTTATATGTATTTTTTCAAATGGATTCTAAATTTTAATTGATACTTACTAAATTGTTTATTCCTGACTATATAATAAATTGAATAGTAAATACTATTTTCACTTAAGAGTGCCATGAAAAAGTTGAGACACTAAGGGTGCCATGAACCTAGGAAGTTTGAGTACTTATGTCTTAGAGGGACAGAAAGTAGAGTAGCTGATGCCTTAGGCAATAAGAATTCATTGTGTGTTCTTAAATAGGGGAGTGGACTGAAATGCTATCTTAAGAATCTAATACAGTTGACACTTGAACTATGAGGGGGTTAGAGGCCCAGACCACCCATGGAGTTGAGAACCTGCATGCAACTCATACAGCTTAAGTCGGCCCTCCAGACATACAAATTCCCAACTACGGATCAAAATTACAGTTGGCCCTTGAACAATGTAGGTTTGAACTTTGCAGGTACACTTATATACAGATTTTGAACAATGTAGGTTTGAAGTGGACCTGCACAGTTGAAGCCCACATTGTTCAAGGGTCAAGTGTACACTATACTTATGTACACCTTTATGGTTTATACAGTGCTTTACACAGATTACGTCAGTTGATAAATCTGGCAACAGGGTGTAGGATACATTGAAGGAGTGATTAAAGGTTATTAGAGTAACCTAGGTGTAAGATCAAGGTCTGAAATAAAAGTAGCCATGTAAAATGAAATATATGGCAAATTCTATAAAAAACTATCAGAAGATTTTGGTAATTTATTGATAATGGCATATGGGAAATAAAGGAGAAGGAAGAATCAACGATCACTTCAAATTCTCAAATTTAGTAGACAGGATCATTAGTAAAATAATGAGTTTGGAAACAAGGAACAGTTTCATGGACCGGTAATGGTAGAAACTGGATTGTACAGAATTAAGACAGGAAAATGAAGATGTAGTGTATATAGAACATCCATGCCAGGATTAGGGAAGTAAAAGGAAGGAGATTAATAGAATAGTAGAGTAAAGCCAGGGTTTTTGTCAGAAAGAATGGGGGTTTCAAAGTACATGAGAACAGTTTGTTGATTGAAGTGGTGGTTACATGACTGCATGCAGTTGTCAAAACTGATAGAACTACCACTCAAAAAGATGATTTTTTCACTATGTAAATTTTATCTTAACTTTTACCGAGTACATGAGAACAAAGGTTTATTTTTATTTTTAATTGTGATATAACTCATATACCTTAAAGGTCACCAATCTAAAGTGTACAATTCAGTGGTTTTTAGTGATTCACAAAATTGTGTAACTATTAGCACTAACTGTAAAACATTTTCATAACCCCCCAAATAAATCCCTTGTTCATTAGCAGTCACTCCACATTTCTGCTTCTCTTAAACCTCCGACAATCACACATCTACTTCCTTTTTTTCAATTTTTTTTGGTTGTGGCAAAATACACATAACATGACCATCTTAACCATTCCTTTTTTTTTTTTACAGATTTTATTTATTTATTTTTAGAGAGAAGGGAAAGGAGGGAGAAAGAAGGAGAGAAACATTGATGTGAGAGAAAAACATTGATTGGTTGCCTCTCATATATACCCTGACAAGGGACCAAAACCACAACCCAGGCATGTACCCTGACTGGAAATTGAACCAGCGACCCTTCACTTTTCAGGACAACACCCAACCAACCGAGCCACACCAGTCAGGGCTTAACTATTCATAAGTGTACAGTTCAGTGGTATTATGTACATTCATATTGTTAAGCAACCATCACCACCATCCATCTCCAGAACTCTTTTCATCTTGCAAAGTGAAAAACTCTATACCCATTAAACAATAATTCTTCATGCCCCCCCATCAGCTCCTGGCAACCACCACTCTACTTTCTGTTTCTGTGATTTTGACTATTCTAAATACCTCACATAAGTTAAATCCTACAATATTTGCCGTGTTGTGACTGGCTTATTTCACTGAGCATAATGTCATCAAGCTTCATCCATGTTGAAGCATGTATCAGAATTTCCATCCCTTTTTAAGACTGAATAATATTTCATTGTATGTATATACTACATTTTGTTTTTCCATTCAACCATTACTGGACATTTGGGTTGCTTCCATGTTTTAGCTATCGTGATATACTATTTACAGTAGTACCCCATTAACCACGGGGTATACATTCCAAAACCCCCAATGGATGCCTGAAACTGTGAATAGTACAGAACCCTATAAATAATGTTTTTTTCCTATACATACATACCTATGATAAAGTTTAGTTTATAAATTAGGCACAGAAAGAGATTAACAATAATAATAAAATAGAACAATTATAACATGCTATAATAAAAGTTATGTGGATGTGGTCTCTCTCAAAATATCTTACTGTACTCTACATACGGTATAGATATGCCAGACAAAGGGAAGATTCACACCCTTGGTAGGATGGAGCTGGACAGTGCATGATTTCATACCACTACACAGAATGGTACACAATTTAAAACTTATAAATTGTTTATTTCTGGAATTTTTCATTTAATACTTTTGTACCACATTTTACTGTGGGTAACTAAAACTGTGGAAAACAAAACCACAAATAAGGAGAGGTACTACTTACTTTTGTCTAATATGTATCAGTATAGCCATCCTTGCTGTCTTTGGGTGACTATTTAGATGGAATATCCTTTTTCATCCTTTCACTTTCTACCTATTTATGTCTTTGCATCTAAAATAAGTCTGTTGTCACCATGGCTGGTGTGGCTCAGTTGGTTGGGCGTCATGCCACAAAACGAAAGGTTGGGGCTTTGACTCCAGGTCAGGGCACATGCTTGGGGTGCAGATTCAGTCCCTAGTTGGGATGCATGCAAGAGGCAACCAGTCGATGTTTCTCTCTCTTTTCCCTTTTCTCTGGAATCAATAAAAGAAAAATAATAAAAATAATAAGGTTAGTCTTCTATAGATAGCATATATTTGGATCATGTTTTTTGTTTCATTCTACCAATCTCTGTATTCTGTTTGGAGAGTTTAATCTATTTACATGTAAAGTAATTACTGATAATGAGGAACTTCTGTTATTTTACTTTTTGTTTTCTATATGCTTTATAGATGTGATGTGATCCTCGTTTCCTGCATTACTGTCTTCTTCTGTGTTCAGTTGATTTTTTATGATCAAACATTTAAATCTTCTCATTTCCTTTTGTGCATATATCATAGCTCTTTTCTTTGTGGTTACCATGGGGATTACATGAGCCTGTGATCAGAAACAGCACACAGCTATCAGAGCACAGATCCCTGATATTTGAAGGACAGAGTGCTTTTTGCCCACCCTGGCTCCTGCAAGCTGCTCTTAGGACAGCTGCCTGTCACAGGGCTGGGGTAAGGGATGGTAGCTACTAGTGTGCTAAGAGCTAAAATTTGCCAACTTACCATCCAAGCCTTCCCTTAAAAGTTTAAATCCTTCAATAGACTCCACAGTTCCAAATAGTTACATCAGACAGATTGAGGCAGTGCAGTTGTCTAGGTGGTGAGTAAAATTCTTGGTGCTTTCTACTTCACCATCTTTCCAGAATCTTGTCTAATTTATTTTAAAGTAGATTTAAAGTAGAATATTAAGAGAAAACAAGGAATGTTTCTTTATCTGTGCCTTGAGGGAAAGATATAAACATAAGGGTAGGAATATTATTTCATTGGAGGGGAAAAGGGAGCTCATGTATAACAACCTTAATCTTCTCTGTGTAGTCAGAATCTAATTTAATGTGAGTAAGGGGTCAGGGGTAAGGAAGAATTCCTCTTATGGAGAGAAAAGGTCTATAAAAACCTTGGGAAATGATCCAGAGAGTCAGCAGATTTTAAATATACTAATTCAGTAGTATTTCATGTGTGTACAATTGTACATGAAGTTATAATCCTGGGTTGTAGAATTAAATAAGAGTTAGTCATTAGAAATTGACAGTTTTTAAAAGTAAAGTTCTGGTTTTGACTTTATATACATTATATTTTTTGACCCTGGGTCTACTGTTGTTAATTTGGGAAGAGAGATAAAGGAGAAAGAGTAACAGGCAAAACTGGGGTATAGCTTTCACTAACAGCTGTGTAGTAGAAGATTGAAAGGGACTTTGTTGCCCATTGATGCTATAACTGCTCTGATCTGCATTTGCATGAAAAGGAACTCTATGGACATTTTAAAATTAGTATTTGATTGACTTGTAGTAGATAAGATGTAGTTTTTGATCCTCTGACTTTCAACTTGGTCCTGAATAATTTACGTGCAGTCACGTGACAATCAAATAACATATCAGTGTTTGGCTCTCTCCTGTCTCTGAAATTTAGTCGTTTTTCATTTCTCTAGTGTCAACTCCTCACTCCCTTATAATTCCAAAAGCTTCAAAAATTTGGAGAACACAATACTTTTTAGGACTTGTGACATTTTACCTTTTTAATCAAAATGACTATTCAGCATTCTGACTGTCATTTTAACATATAATTTGAAAGGTAGTAGATTCCCATCCTAGTTGCTATAAGCGTAGTTGTTCAAACCTAAATTGTTGGCTTCTTTTAGGTGGGAGCATCTCATAGGTCACAAAGTTGTTCAATAAATTCTCACCATTGACATGCTTCTTCTTGCTTTTTCTTTCAGATTGACCATAAATGCCCTTGCCCAGAAGCTCAATGCTTATTGGAAGGAAAAGACTTCCAAAGAGAATTTTGAGACCTCAGTCATAGCTAGGACAATACCGTGAGTAGTAATTATAGAATATAAAAGTATTAGGGGTAATGTCCATAAATCAAATGGAAAGAACAAGAATAAGGTGGTGCTTTTCACATAAGGAAGTTTAATTAACTAAAACTGGGAAATCACAGGTACTAATTTTATCATTCTCTAGACCTCTTCATTCTGGTTTAACACTTGTGTGGTTTGGATTATAAATATGAAGGATTTAGTATGTTTAGTTTATCCTATAGGCAATATGATATAGACCGTGATGGCCATTTAAATCAGGTACTCCTGGGTTGAAAATCTGATTCTGCTTCTTAATAGTTGGGTAAGTTTGGGTAAGTCACTTCATCTCTCTGAGTATAATAAATTAGATGTTATAACATTTTTAGCACAGCACCTGGCACATAGTAGTTATTCAGAAATGTTAGCAAACTTTCCTTCTCTTTATTTCTAGAGGACATTGTTGGAACTGTACCATGGAATTTGAGAGCAGAAGTAGAGAACCCGGCATATCAGAAAAAAGGTAGAATTTATTAAATCTAAGAGAGGGAATAACACACAGAACTATGCATCAAGATGAACTGCCTCAGTAGGCCAGGAAAAGAGCATAAAGAGAGGATTAATATGGAATGTATAACACATATACAGTCAGTTACACCATCATTAAGGCAAAGATTTGGGTGTTAAAAGTTCATTTTGATGTAGGTACCCATCTGTGTTTATTTTTAATGAAAATTATCAGGAAAAGCTATGATATAAATTTTTGTTTCAAATGCAACCAATTGCTTTATAAACATCACCATCTTATTCTAAATATTTTATTCATGTCCAACTTCCATGGTTTTCAAAGACGTGAAAATTAAGATGAGATGCTATTTTTTGCCCTTTCAAATAAGCAATGATTAATGCAATAAAACAGATGTTCATATATTGCTGGAATGTATATATGTATGTTATGTAATCTTTCTGGAAGCAGAATTTTAATAATAATTATTCTTCATTGACTACTTACCTATGTACCAGGCACTGTTCTAAATTCTTTACTTGTATTTACATGTATTGGTTCCTCAAACAACTGTATGAGATAGAAATTATTACTTCTTTGAAAATGTAGACAGTGATACACTGAGAGCTTAAGTAACGTGCTGAGGATTAGACAGGTATAAAGGGGTAGAGCTAAGGTTCAAATATAGGCAGTTCATATGTTCTTATCCATGATGCTCTTCTGGAACAATGCAATGAGGGTGATATGGTGTAACCCCTTCAACTACCTATTTATTGCAAGCACAGGCTAAAAAGCCTTTCCTGTCTGCCTTGATAGAAGTATCTACTATGGTCTGTATGTAATCTGAGGCAGGAAGTTTCTGTCTTTAATGTTTGTCCCCAAGATAGTAATATTGACATACTTCTGCCAAAGACTCCTCTGTGCATGTGTATGTAAAACCAAAGCTAATATGAACTTTCCTCTCACCTCCCACTACTGCTGAAACTGATTTTTTCTGTTCTGGCTCTGAACAAAACAGTAGTTATATAGAAATATATAAACACCAGAGGTCAGGCCTGAGTTTAGAGCTTAGGGGTTGCAAGGCTGGAGCAGCCTGGAGCTATGAGATAGGAAGCTGTATACCCAAAAATATGTATGAACTCTCTTTGTTAAAACAGTTTTAAACAAGAAGAGGATATTGTATTTGAGTGGTAGAATTATAAGTGTCTCTTCTTTTTATACCTTTCTATGTTTTCTAGTTTTTTTCTATGATGAGCTGATACTACTATTAAAATTAGAAAAAAAACACTATTTATAAAGATAAGAAATATATTGAACTAAGACATAAAAAATCATATCACTCTATTGATATGTCTAGTATAAGAGCAATATAAATGTAATACACAAAACCAGCCCTAGGCTAAATTATGTTTTTCAAATTGGTCCTAGGTTCTCCTCTACCCTCTTTCTGTGTCTTTTATCCAGCCTTCCCCCTTCCCACTCCTTTCACATGTTAGATGCTGACTATTTCTATTATACATGGACCACCTTCTTTCACAGAGAAACAAATTTTCTTTAAGGTGAAGGTGACTGAATATACTTCCTGGGCAAGGGTGGGGAGTGGGAGAGGATATGTGTATTAAGAGTAGAACTCTGGAAGAATTTATTTTAATAATTTAACCCAATTGTTGGGCTGGAGCCACTATATCTAGTTATCAAATTTATTACTATATAAGATTAACTTTGAGAGTATCAACCTAATAAAATTTTGATTAAAGTATACACAAAGACTGATTTTGAAAGGAAAAAAGTAGGGATTTTGTAGGGAAATGGAGAGAGAGAAGTTTTGATGATGATTCTTCAATGACTCCCACAAATACATTTTAAACTTGTCACGGGATTGCATAGAATCAAATAAAATGATTCTTGGGGAGAGGGGGGAGGGGAGGGGAGAGGATGCAAATAACTGTAATTGAACAACAATAAAGTAATAAAAAAAAAAATAAAAAAACAGGGAAAAAAAGAAAAAATAAAATGATTCTGTGGGTTTTATTTCTTGGAAATATATATATTATTGTGTATACACACATGTATGTATATATGTATATATACATTTTTTGTTAATTAATTTTAGAGTTAAAATTATCCTCTTGCTTGCTTAGATCAAGAGATTCTAGGATAAATATTATTGACCTCCATAAATAATGGTAGCTCACCATGTTAATATTTTTTACTACTTTTCATGTCCATATCTGGCATAATTCTATCATTCTTTTCTGTGAAGTTCAAGATATATACATTTTAGACACCTAGACTGTAACAGTTATAACACATTTCATATATAAAATTATGTTATTTCACTTTTGGGTATGCCTTTCTAATGTAAAACACAGTGCAAAGCTGGGATACACACAGTGATATTTCTGTTTTCCTTCATTCAGGAAGATTCCTGACCAGACATGGGTACAGTGTGATGAGTGTCTTAAATGGAGGAAGCTTCCTGGCAAGGTTGATCCATCTACATTACCTGCAAGATGGTTTTGTTACTATAATTCCCATCCAAAGTACAGGTAAGTGTAGGACTCAATATTGTGCCAGAAATAACTCCTGATTTCTCTCTACATTCTCAAACATTTTTCATCTCAAGTCCACACTCTTCAGTCTGGCATTCCAGCCTCTGTGCCAACTGGTCCCACCCTTCCTATCCAGCTTTATTTTTCATTTATCATAACACAAACCCTATGCTTTAGCCAAGCCTGTGCCTTCACTATTCCCCACACCTGCCATACTTATTTCCTCTTCCATGACTTGATAATGTCATTCCACTTGCTTATAATGATTTTATGCATTCCATCTGCCTATCTAAATGGTATCCATCTGGGATAATTAAGTATTTAGTGTAATACTTCTCCTGTTGACAATACTTTACAGTATTTTACTCTGGGTTCCTGTGGTATTTAATTCTTGACATTCATTCACATAATGTCTTGTAATTTTGCAATGTTTTTCATATGTATGTACTTGGGCTCTTCAAGAGATTGTAAGCTATTCAAAAACAAGGTTTTACATTTCAATCAAGTTGATAGACTTCTTCATGTGCTTCCTATACGAGAATCTCTTATAGTACCTATTGTACATAAAATATTGTTTGTTTACATGTCTGTCTTACTTTTTCCCATTTTCACCAGACCTTGCCCCCTGCCCCACCCATCCCTGCCTCTCACCCTCAAACCTACCACCTTTGGCTTTGACTATGTGTCATTTATACATGTTCCTTGATGGCCCTTCCCATATTATCCCTTATTATCCCTCTCTCCCCTCTTCTCTGGTTACTGTCACTTTGTTCATATTTCAATGTCATTTTGTATTGCTTTGTATTTTGCTTGCTCATTTGTTTTGTTGATTAGGTTCCACTTATAGGTGTATAGGTGAGATCATATGGTATTTTTCTTTCACCACCTGGAATACTTCACTTAGGGTAATGCTCTCCAGTTCTATCCACGCTGTCACAAAGGATAGGAGCTCCTTCTCTCTTTCTTCTGTGTAGTATTCCATTGTGTAAATGTACCACATTTTTTGGTCCACTCATTTACTGATGGACACTTAGGTTGCTTCCAGCACATGGCTGTTTTGAATTGTGCTGCTATAAACATTGGGGAACATAGATTCTTTTGAACTGGTGTTTCAGGATCCTTAGGGTATAGTCCCAACAGTGGTATTGCTGGGTTAAAAGGCAGTTCCACTTTTAGTTTTCTGAAGAAATTCCACTTTTCCACAGTGGCTGCACCAGCCTGCTTTCCCACCAACAGTGCACAAGGGTTCCCTTTTCTCCAAATCCTCTCCAACACTTGTTTGGTGATTTGTTTATGATGGCCATTCTCACCAGTGTGAAGTGGTATCTCACGGTGGTTTAAATTTGCATCTCTCTGATGGCTAGTGATGCTGAGCATCTTTTCATATGTCTCTGGGCTCTCTGTATATCCTCCTTGGAGAAGTGCCTGTTCAGGTCCTTTGCCTGTTTTTCAATTGAGATGACTTCCTGGAGAAGTCGTGTGAGTTCTTCATATATTTTAGAGATCAAACCCTTGTCCGAGGTATCATTGGCAAATATGTTTTCCCATATGGTTGGTTCTCTTTTAATTTTCTGTTTTCTTTAGCCTTGCAGAAGGTTTTTGCATGAGGTCCCTTTTGTGTATTCTTTCCTTTATGTCCCTTGCTCTAGGGGACATATCAGTGAAAATATTGCTGAGTGGAATATCTGAGATTTTCCTGCCTATGTTCTCCTCTAAGACTTTTATGGTGTCACGACTGTTATTTAAGTCTTTTATCCACCTTGAATTTATTTTTGTGTATGGTGTAAGTTGGTGATTGAGTTTCATTTCTTTGCATGTCGCTGTCCAGATCTCCCAACACCATTTGTTGAAGAGGCTATTTTTACTCCATTTTATGCTTCTGCCCCCTTTGTCAAATATTAATTGACCATTGAGACTTGGATTTATTTCTGGGCTCTCTATTCTGTTCCATTGGTCTATGTGTTTGTTCTTATGCCACTACCATACTGTTTTGATTACAGTGGCCTTGTAATATAGTTTGATGTCAGGTATTGCAATCCCTCCTATTTTGTTCTTCTTTCTCAAAATTGCTGCAGCTATTCGAGGTCATTTATAGTTCCATATAAATTTTTGAAATGTTTGATCTATGTCTCTGAAATATTTCATTAGTATTTTAATAGGGATTGTGTTGAATCTATAAATTGCTTTGGGTAGTATGGACATTTTGATGATGTTAATTCTTATAATCCATGAACACGGTATATGCTGCCACTTATTTGTGTCTTCCTTAATTTCTTTCTTCAGTGTTGTTTAGTTTTCAGAGTATAGGTCTTTCACCCCTTGGTAAGGTTTATTCCTAGGTACTTTATTTTTCTTGGTGGTATACCAACTGGGTGATTTCTTGTGACTTCTGATTCTGATCATTTGTTG
This sequence comes from Micronycteris hirsuta, assembly GCA_004026765.1. Lineage (NCBI taxonomy): Eukaryota > Metazoa > Chordata > Mammalia > Chiroptera > Phyllostomidae > Micronycteris > Micronycteris hirsuta. The sequence continues at coordinate 82,403 of PVJI01003014.1, forward strand.
TTGTATAAAAATACCTTTAATTTCTGAATATTGAGTTTGAACCCTGCTGTTTTGGAAAATTCACTTATTAGGTCAAGTAGTTTTTTGGTGGAGTCTGTAGGATTTTCTATGTACACTATCATGTCATCTGTAAACAATGACAGTTTTGTCAATGACAGTTTTGTTTCCTCTTTTTCAATTTGGAAGCCTTTTATTTCCTTTTCTTGTCTGATTGCTGTGGCTAGGACTTCTGATACTATGGTGAATAGAAGTGGTGAAAGTGGACAACTTGTCTTGTTCCTGATCTTAGTGGGAAAGTTTTTAGTTTTTGTCCATTGAGTATGATGTTGGCTGTAGGTCTCTCATATATGGTCTTTATTATGTTGAGGAATGCTCCCTCTATTCCCACTTTGCTGAGTGTTTTTTTCATAAATGGGTGCTGTACCTTATCAAATGCTTTTTCCACATCTATTTACATGATCATGTGATTTTTGCCTTTCCTTTTGTTTATGTGATTTATTATGTGTATTGATTTGCAAATGTTCTACTATCCTTTCATCCCTGGGATGAATCCCACTTGATCATGCTGTGTGATTTTTTCCAAATGTATTGCTGAATACCGTTTGCCGGTATTTTGTTGAGGATTTTAGCGTCTATGTTCATCAGCAATATTGACCTGTAGTTTTCTTTCTTTGTTGTGTCTTTATCTGGTTTTGGGGTTAGGATGATGCTGGATTCATAAAAAAAAGTTTGGGAGTCTTCCCTCTTGTTGGATTTTTTTAATATTCTGAAAAGTATAGGGGTTAGCTCTTCTTTAAATGTTCTGTAAAATACTACTGTGAAACTGTCCGATCCTGGGCTTTTGTGTGCCAGGAGTTTCTTGTCTACTGCTTCAATTTCATCAGCTATTATTGTGCTGTTAAGGCTTCCTGCTTCTTCTTTATTTAGTTTTGTGAGATTTTATTTTTCTAAAAATTTGTCCATTTCACCCAGGTTTTCAAATTTCTTGGCTTACAGTTCTTCATAGTAATTTCTTAAAATCCACTGTTTCTCTGTGGTAGCAGTTGTAATTATTCCTCTTTCATTTCTGATTTTTTTTTATTTGGGTCCTCTCTCTTTTTTTCTTGATGAGTCAGCTTAAAGGTTTTTCAATTTTGTTTACTTTTTGAAAGAACCAGCTCCTGGATTTATTGATCCTTTGGATTGTTCTTTTAGTCTCTATGCCATTTAATTCTTCTCTGATCTTGGTTATTTCCTTCCTTCTACTTGCTCTGGGCTTTGTTTTTGTTTTTCTTCCAGTTCTTGTAGATGTAGGGTTAGATTATTTATTTGAAATGTTTCTATCTGTTTTAAGTAGGCCTGTATAGCTATGAACTTCCCTCTCAGGACTGTCTTTGCTGTGTCCCCTAAGTTTTGGACTGTTGTGTGTTCATTTTCATTTGTTTCCAGATACATTTTGATTTATTCTTTGATGTCATTCATAACCCATTCATTGTTTAATAGCATGCTATTCAATCTCCATGAGTTTGAGTGTTTTTGAGTTTTTTCCTTGAGGTTGGTTTCTAGTTTCAGTCCCTTGTGGTCCAAGAAAATGCTTGAGAAATTTTCAATTTTCTTGATTTTGTTGAGGCTTGTTTAATGACCTATTAAGTGGTCTATTATGAAAATGTTCATTGTGCATTTGAAAAGAATGTGTTTTGCTTCTTTGGGATGAAAGCTTCTATATAAATCACTTAACTCCATTTGATCTAGGGTATTGTTCAGTGCTGCAGCACCCTTGTTGATATTTTGTTTGAAAAAACTATCCATTTTTGACAGTAGGGTGTTAAAATCCCATACTATAAGTGTGCTTGCTGTCTAATCCTTCTTGAAGTCCTCCAAGATTTTCCTTGTATATTTGGGTGCTCCTATGTTGGGTGCATATATGTCTACAATGTTTATGTCTTCTTGGTGGATTCTTCCCTTGAGTACTATGAAGTGTCCTTCAGTGTCTCTTTTTATGGCTTTTGTTTTGAAGTCTATTTTGTCTGATATAAGTATTGCTACTCTGGCTTTTTTTTTCCTATCCATTTTCTTGGATTATTTTTTCAACTCTTCACTTTCAGTCTGTGTAGGTCTTTTGTTCTGAGGTGGGTCTCTTGGAGGCAGCATATGTGTTGGTCATGTTTTCTTATCCATTCAGCTACTCTATGTCTTTTGATTAGAACATTTAATCCATTATCATTTAAGGTTATTATTGATAGGTATTTATTCATTTTCCTCCTTTGTACCCGTGTTCCTCTTTTTCTCACTCTTTTCCTTCCTCTTCTTATAGTAGTCCCTTTAGCATGTCTTGCAGTGCTGGTTTGGTGGAGGTGTATTCTTTCAGCCTTCTTTTGTCTGGGAAACTCCTTATTTCACCTTCCATTTTAATTCAGAGCCTCACTGGGTAGAATAGTCTTTGTTGAAGGCCTTTGGTTTTCATAACTGGGAATATTTTTTGCCATTCTCTCCTGGCCTGTAGTGTGTATGGTGAGAAAACAGCTACTGGCCTTATCGGAGCTCCATTGTATGTTACTTCTTGCTTCTCCTTTGCTACTTTTAAGATTCTCTCTTAGTCTTTAAAACTTGACATTTTAATTATGATGTGTCTTGGAGTAGACCTCTTTGGGTTCACCTTGATTGGGACCTGCTGTGCGTCCTGAACTTGCATGTTTTTTCCCCTCTCCAAGTTTGGAAAGTTTCCCATCATTATTTTGTTAAAGAGGTTTTCTATCCCTTGCTCCTTTTCTTCTCCTTCTGGTATTCCTATGATTCGAATGTTGTTGCATTTCGTGTTGTCTTGCAGTTCCCTTAAGCTATCTTCATAATTTTTTAATCTTTTTTTCCTGCAGCTGCTCTACCTGTGTATTTCTTTCTACCTTGTCTTCCAGCTCACTAATTTATTCCTCTGCTTCATCCAGCTGGCTTGTAATTCCTTATATTGTATTTTTTATTTCAGAAATTGTATTATTCATTTCTTCCTGGTTCTTTCTTTTTAAAAAAATATTTTAGCCCTGGCTGGTGTAGCTCAGTGGATTGAGCGCAGGCTGGGAACCAGAGGGTCCCGGTTTGATTCCCAGTCAGGGCATATGCCTGGGTTGCAGGCCGGGTCCCCAGTGAGGGCCATGTAAGAGGCAACCATACATTGTTGTTTCTGTCCCTCTCTGTCTCCCTCCCTTCCCCTCTCTCTAAAATAAATAAATAAAATCTTTAAAAATATATTTTACTTATTTATTTTTAGACAGAGGGGGAGGGAAGGAGGGAGAAAGGAAGAGAAACATCAATGTGTGGTGGCCTCTTGCACGTCTCCTACTGGCAACCTGGCCCATAACCCAGGCATGTGCCCTGAATGGGAATCGAACCAGCAACCCTTTCGTTTGCAGGTTGGAGCTCAATCCACTGAGCCACACCAGCCAGGGCCTGGATCTTGTTTGTAGTTTATATTTCCTTTTTCATAGTATTGTAGTTTTTACTCAGTTCCTCATAGTTGTCTGTGAGTTCCTTGAGCATCCTTATAACTATTCTTTTGAATTCTATCTGATAATTTGCTTGCCTCCATTTTATTTACTTCTTTTAGTGGGGCAGTCTTCCATTCCTTTTGATTGCAAGTTCTTTCTTTGTCTCCCCATTTTAGGTGACTGTTTTTGTTTGTTTCTGTGCTTCCTGATGCTCTGCTTTGCTACCTGTCTTTGTCAGCTGAACTTCTGTGGTAGGAGTTCTATGGGATTCAGTGGTATGGTCTCTTTGATCTCCTTGTCTGGATACTCTAGGGTTGTCCTTTTGTTTGTATGGGCTCTCTTGTTGTACTTGGGTTTTACCTGTTGGTGGTTCCTTTGTTGGGGGGTTCTTACCTGCAGCGTGTTTACTGGTGTTCACAACTCTCACCTTATCTTGTATGTGATCATTGGCAGGGGGAAGGTGAAATGGAATAAGATAGCAGGAGAGTGTTCTATAGGCTTTACAGTACCAACAAGTAGAGGACAGATGGGAGATCCTTTGGAGAAGTACAGCGATTACCGTGATATTTCACCCATCTAGCTACTCTTTATAAAATGTGGAAAAGAGGCCCTGGCTAGTGTGGCTTGGTAGATTGAGTGTTGGTCTGTAAATCAGAGGTTTGCCATTTTGATTCCCAATCTAGGGCACATGCCTCGGTTGCGGGCCTGGTCCTCACTAGGAGACATGAGAGAGGCAACCACACGCTGATGTTTCTCTCCCTCTCTCTCTCCCTCCCTTCTCCTCTCTAAAACATAAATAAATATAATCTTTTTTAAAAGGTGAAAAAGAGATAAGACTCTTATTAGGAGGAGAAATAATATGAGCTGAATCCAGAAAACAGGGCGCTTGTTTGTGGTTAGATAGTGAGATATAGTGAGAGTAAGGGATAGGAACTAGGCATAGTGTGCAAGAGAATAAAGTTAACCACAACAGTAATAAAGCTCAGGAAGACAATGAAATGGGCCAAGACCATGGAAGGGTGCTGTGTAGGATTTACAATAATATGGAACAACAATTATTTACAAAGTTATAGGAACAACATTAATATGAGAAGAAATATGTGATCTGAATAATAAGAATAGAAAATAAAAGACCAAGAGTAGTGTGTTATTGGAATACAAGTGAAGTGAGAGAAGAAAAATTAAAATGCAATTTGAAAGGGAGAACAAAGAATACCTGTCAAACAATGCAATTAAACAAACAAACAAAATAAAGAAAACAGAAAAAGAAATAAAAAGTAATAATAAAATGAAAGAAATAAAAATAACTAAAAATAATAATAAAAATAAAAAATAAAATGCAAGTTCTGTAGGCCAGCAAAGTGAAATTTGTCTCATTTTCCCATTTGGCATTAGCCTTCTGATCTCTCTCTGGTTCTGTCTTTGTTCTTTGGTCCTTGCACAGCTCCAGGTCTATTGTCTCATACTTGGAGGGGGGAAAAAAGCCTCCTGCTGACCTTAAACCTGCCAAGCAAGTTCTGGGTCTTTTTTCTATGGGCGGGCAGAGGGGCAGAGGGGCAGAGGGTGGCTGGGCTTCTCTCTTTTCCTTTCCTGTGGTTTTTCAAGGATGGGGGCTCCATCTGGGCTGCAATATTCACAGGTGCCCAACCTCCAGCCCAAGCCCTCAGAGTGCTGTACTGCACCCACTGTCCATCTTAACCAGGCTGGCACCTTTATGCCACCATGTTGTACAGCCAGTGAGGTTCACTGATTAGGAGCAACTTGCACCCCTCCTCCTTCCTCTTTGCTGGCCTGGGTGCTGCCCACTCTCGAAGTCCTTTCAGGGAAGTTTAGGTCTCTGTTAAATTAAGTCTCTCTGGGGACTGCTAACTCTTTGAACCCTTGCTGCCTTGCTCCTCTGATCAGTCCATGTGGGTGCCGTTCCTCCTCCCCCTTTACTGCCCCAGCTACTGCGCAGGAGAGATCTTTGCACAGCATCTTTGTGCCATTTTTCTGAGCAGATTTCCTGGGGTTGCAGTCTGCATTCTTAACAAGCACCCAGCTTTTCACACAGCCCAACTCTCTGATCAATCCCAAGACTCTCTGGGTCACAGTCAGTCACAGCCCAGTGCTTCTCCCATCTCCAGGTATCTCCCTGCTCCCTGATTTCTTTGGTACTGTCGCAGCCAGTGACCAGAGTCCAAGGTAGGGAACACCCCTGGCTGTGTATCTCCTGCTGCATCTTTATCCTCACAGCAACTTAAAGCATCCAGGTCTCTCCTAGGCAGGACTGGCTTCCTTGCTCTGGGAGAGGAGGGAGCTGCAAATTTAGAACCACTGACCTGGCTTTCCTCCAAAAGTCCTATAGCAGCAGGGACTGGGGCCACAGCCACCGGATCACAGTTCTAGGTGTAGAGCCTGGCTACTTTCCCATCTGCCTACAAACTTTCCTTATCATCAGTTTTTTAATGTCCTCTTCAATTTTTGGCCTCCAAACTTCATATAAGCTGGTAATCTATTTGCTGTTCACTCTGTTCTTCAGAAGATCAGCTAGGGGTCCCATTTGGGTGCACTAGCAAGTGTGTTAAGCTCCCAGCTATCTCTCTGCTGTCTTCAATTCCCACTACATATTTGTCTTAATGCACTGTATGTTCCTTGTAGCATTGAACATCTAGATAGTACCTGGCATATCCATGGGCATTCATTTCAATTTAACCGATATTTTTTATTTGATTCAATAGTACATAGGTTTAAAATAATAATTCAGTTTGCTTCATTTCAGCTGAGATACAATTTCTTTTCTCCTCAGGACAAATGCTGATAGAAAAAAAGTACTAGTTGCTCTCACTCCCAGAAACACAGCCAAGGCCATTCTTCCCTGTCAGGCGTGCATCTCCTAAACTCTAAGGGTTCCCATGAAACTTGTAACCAGGGGAGCAATGGGCAGCAACAGCTCATCCTGGGCTAAGCCCCTGAACCTGTCTCCAGGGCTCTCTTTTTCTCTGATTTTCCGTTGAGTCAGAGCAGCCCCACCTAGGATCTCTCCTGTTGCTTCTTCTATCCCAAGTCCTTCCTTCACTTCACTGTTCCCAGCTTTAATAAGAGTACTCTCAAAATTAAAAAAAAGAAAGAAAAAGAAAAAAGGTACTAAAAGAGAGTATGTTTTTTAGAAAAAAATGTTTTAAATGGAGGAAATTAAGTTAAAAAGTCTAGATTTGTCATGAGTAAGCATTCCTTCATTTGTAATGAGTAAGCATCTCTCCATGGAGAACAACTGGGATTGTGATTAGAATATGGGACTGAGTGCTTAGAAGTCTTATTTCTTGAATCCTGTCTCTCCTATGCTTTTACACTTAGTTCAGGAAACTTAGCCTTCCAAGATACTTTGCCCCCCTATAAAATGGGTATAGCATAGGGTTTCCAGTTATTAGTCATTTTTATTTGTCTCTAGGATTTCTTTTGACCATTGAATGCTTTTTCTAGTACTGCTTTCAGTTTTTACTCCTCTAAAATCTCTTCCTCATGCTTTACATATGGTAAATATATGTATATCTTTTCATTTATAGAATCCTCCTTTTCTCTTTGCTAGTCTCTCCTCTGTTCTTTTTATGATGTAAGCTCCTATTTCCTTATTGCTGCTTTCTATCATAGCCTTTCATTTTCTTCTTCAGGCATCTTCACCTGGTTTAGGAATTCTCATGCTTCTAGACTGCATCTTGGGAATTACTTTCTTAGTAAATGAGAGGCAAGAGCAATATTCTCTTTGTATGGAATCTCAAGCAAGTATGTCATGTGCTTGAACTTCACTGTGTAGGAATAGAAGTTATTCCTTTGTGCTGTCCACCATAATATGAATGTTGTAGCTGTCAAGCACTTTGAATGTCTTGGGAGACAAGTGATATATACCCGCAAAATAATTAGATGATGCTATGCCTTGAAATAAGAATTGCCACACATTAACCTACACAGAGGTTTTGTAATGTGGGTGGATCTGAGCTTTATAAGGTTAGAGGGTTATTGAGCTGCCTTGTCACAGTTGTGAGAAAGGAAAGGGTAAAAGCAAAGGACACATTTTGTTTCCAAAAGATGATTTCTTTTCTATACTGCAGGAGATGCTCTGTTCCAGAAGAACAAGAACTCACTGATGAAGACCTGTACTTGAACAAAGCTAAGAAACAGTTGAGTATTCCTAAGGTGGTATTCTATGTCATATAGTAGAGGAGGCTGACCCTTCCTAATAAGAGCAGGGAGGTTTGAAAAGGATGTTTTTTTTTCCTTTTTTTGGTTTTTAATGATTTTCTTCCTTACCTCTCTGTTCTCCAAGTTCTTTATTCCTTCTAATCATTTCCTGAGTTTCTCAACTAGTGATTATCTTCAGTCTCTCTTCCTCCCCTCCCTCTCTCTCTTTTGATGGGGCAACTGAAATTTCTCTTTAGTAATAGAGTTTAAGAAGGCAACTTTGCTTGAACTCAATGAGGCCCGCACTATTTCTAATTTGGAAAGAACATTAAAACCTAAATCTACAATTGGTAATCCATTTTAGACTGAGAAATTTCATGAGTGAACTAAATAGCACTTTTATCTTCTCCTAGAGATCAAACTGTTGAGAAGAAGAAGGTGCCAATGGAAAATGAGAACCACCAGGTGAGAGACAGTCCTCTCTCTTCCTTTTCTCACACAAAATTTTCCCTAACAGAGGATATAGGTTGAAGGAAACAGCAGTCTTGAAAGCTGCATAGAAATAATGAACCATTTATTCTGGTGGTATTTTTTTCATTTGATCTTTTGATTTTTCTTTGATCTCTTGTTGCCGATGTTCAGATCACCAAAAATAGAAGAGCCAAATCGTTTATTTCCCAGATTTGGATTCAGTACTGATTGTGAACAGTGTTAATGTCACCTTCAGTGTAACAGAATTTTCAGGGTTGTTCCATTCTCATACAGGCTGCTCCTGTTGAGCGTCTGGTTTTCCTCAATTTTCTTTCTGCCAGGAGTAGGCAGGGGTGATTATTCTTCCTTCCTTTGGGAAGAAGGGGTGGTTCTTTGTACCTTTTCTCCATCCCTGCTTTCAGGCTGGCTGGCTTTATAAAGACTCTGCTGTTTTGAATTTTCAGGAGCACTGTCTCTCGGACATGGTTGCCCAGCTCCGGACGCTGAAGGGTGCAATAAGGTTGGCCGTCCTTTCAGGGACACTTCTTTCCTGACAGCCACCATAGCACCCATATCTCTCTCCCCCACAGCCTTGCCTTTTTGCATGATTTTCCTGTTGATTCTCTTTCTCTGAGCTATCTACTAGTCGCATGTTAGAGTCACCTTCCACCCACTCAATCAGGTTAGGTCAGACTGGTGAGGATAGAGGCAATTTAATACTAATTCTTCTTTTGACAGTCTACTGAGACCCAGGTATATGAATATTCAGGTTTTATGCCCTACCGTCTTGGCTTAATAGTCTGATCTAGAGATTGGGAGATTTCCTGGTACTGCCCTGTCCTCATTCAGTTTACCTATCCTTTATATTCCTTCATCTTTGTCATTCATACTATTTTCATAAGCTGGCTATCCCACAAGATCCCAGATGCATGTCTCTGTGTGTGTGCACTATGAACAAGTATTAATGTGTTGCATGCATTTTTCCAAAACCAGCACCGACACATGCTGCAATGCTTCTTCCTTCCATCTGTACCCTCATCACAGATCTAAGAAGAATGAAAATCCAGCCTTAAACTGGATCACAAGAGAGCATTAGCCACTGACTAGGGGGCCTGGGTTTATGTTGTGGGTGGAATGACTCTAGAAGCCAGTAAGTGAGTGGGAAGGTGTGTTGGCCTACAACTGAGAAGGTTATAATTGAATGTGCCTGGGTTCAATTTTCTAGTGTGCATTACTGTGTGCTAATTGTTCTGTCTACAAAACAGTTTCTTTTTATTTGGCAAAGTATTCTTTCCTAGCATCACAAGGATAACTCATCCTTTGGTATTTAGTTTGAAATTGGGATATTTATACATCATATTTTTCATCACTAGGTATTCACTAACCCGCTCAATAGCCCTACTATTCAAAATATGGATGAACTAAATAATAAAACAATTGGATATGAGGAAATCGATAGCCCTAGCCGGCTTCCATCTGTTGAAGAAGAAAACAAAACACCTGTTTTTCAACTTAAGCCTCTGGATTCCAGTGTTTTTCAGTTTTCCAGGTGGGTAAGAAACATAGTCTCTCTTTAATAATAAGCCGCAGGGCTCGTTTTCCTGTAAAGTAAGTTGGTATGATTATCATGTTTATGTTTTTACTAAGGCATAGCATGAAATTCAGAAGGAGAAATACCATTTTGGATTGATAGAATTCTGTGTTGCATGTACTCCAAATTATTCAACATTACAACTGCTATTTCAAATCTGTCTGTCCCTTTAATTTACTTTTTTGGGGTGATCATTTGATAAATCCTCTTTTATGTATTATGTATTCACATTATATAGGGAATTGTGTAAGTGAAATAATAGACATGAACACTTTGTGAAAAGCATAATGTGCTATTCAAATGTATGCTAAAGTTATGTAGATAAGCATTGTTTCTTTCCTTAAGTTTAGGAATATTGAAGTCCTGTGGGTCTCCACAGGCCTAACACATTTTGGCCACATATAAAAATAACCATTAGAGATTTACACCTTTAGGACATCCAGCCAAGATGGAGGCATGGGTAGATACACTTTGACTCCTTGCACAGCCAAAAGAAGGACAACAACAAATTTAACAACAAAAAATAACCAGAATTGCCAGAAAATAAAACTCTATGGAAGTCCAAAAACCAAGGAGTTAAAGAAGAAACATTCATTCAGACCAGTATGAGGGGAAGAGACAGGCAGCTGAAGCAGAGAGGTGGCAGCAGGTGGACTGGGCAGTCCCACATTTGCATGTGGATAAACCAGTAGGAACAACTGGTGAGCAAGACAGACAGCCCAACATAGGGTTCCAGCATGGAAAAAGAAAACCTCAAAACCTCTGGTTGTAAAAACCTGTGGGGATTGTGGTGACGGGAGAAACTCCCAGCCTCATAGAAGAGTTCATTGGACAGACCCACAGGGTCCTAGAATGTACACAAACCTGCCCACCCGGGAATCAGCACCAGAAGGGCTCAATTTGCTTATGGATAGCAAGGGAAGCAACTGCAAGCTGGCAAGCTGAGCAAGTGGCATTGTTCCTACTCAGACCGCTATCCCACATACAGCACCACAAAACAGCAATATGGGTTGCCCCATGCTGATGAATACCTAAGGCTCTGCCCCTTACGACATAACAGGCATGCCAAGACAAAAAATATGGCCCAAATGAAAGAACAGATCAAAGCTCCAAAAATAGAACTAAGTGATGAAGAAATATCCAACCTATCAGATGCAGAGTTCAAAACACTGGTGCTTAGGATGCTCACAGAAATGGTTAAGTATGGTCACAAAATAGAGGAAAAAGTGAAGGCTATGAAAAGTGAAATAAAGAAAAACAACAGAGAACCAACAATAAGGAAAAAGAAACTGGGAATCAAATCATGGATTTAGAGCAGAAGAAATACATTCAACCAGAACAGAATGAAGAAACAAGAATTCGGGGGGAAAAAAAAGTAGGAGAGGCTTAGGAACCTCCAGGACAACTTTGAATATTCCAACATCCAAATCATAGGGGTGCCAGGAGGAAAAGAGGAAGACCAAGAAATTGAAAACTTATTTGAAAAAATAATGCAGGAGAACTTCCCCTATCTGGCCAAGGAAATAGACTTCCAGGAAGTCCAGGGAGCTCAGAGAGTCCCAAAGAAGTAGGACCCAAAGAAGCATACACCAAGGCACATCATAATTACATTACCCAAGATTAAATATAAGGAGAAAATCTTAGAAGCAGCAAGAGAAAAGGAGACAGTTACCTACAAAGGAGTTCCCATAAGACTAGCAGCTGATTTTTCAAAAGAAACCTTACAGGCAGGAAGGAGCTGGAAAGAAGTATTCCAAGTCATGAAAGGCAAGGACCTATATCCAAGGTTACTCTATCAGCAAAGCTCTCATTTAGAATGGAAGGGCAGATAAAGTGCTTCCCAGATGAGGTCAAGTTAAAGGAGTTCATCATCACTAAACCATTATTATATGAAATGTTAAAAGGACTTAAGAAAAAGATGATCAAAAATATGAACAGTAAGACAACAAACTCACAACTATCAACAACCAAACCTAAATAAAACAAAAACAAAAGCAAACTAAGCAAACAACTAGAACAGGAACAGAATCACAGAAATGGAGATTACATGGAGGGTTATCAGTGGGGAGGCAGAATGGGGAGAATGGAGGAAAAGGTACAGAGAATAAGAAGCATAAATGGTAGGTACAAAATAGACAGGAGAGGTTAAGAATAGTATAGGAAATGGAGAAGCCAAAGAACTTACATGTATGACCCATGGACGTGAACTAAGGCTGGGGAGGAGTGCTGGTACAGGGGGGAGTGGTACAGGGCGGAGGAGAATAAAGGAGAGAAAAAAATGAGGCAACTGTAATAGCATAATCAATAAAATATATATATTTTTAAAAGTTCATGTTTTTAAGCCTTGTAATTCATTGTTTCCTAGAGTAAATTATTAGTATAACTTTATTTTTCAGGTTTACTTGTTCATCTTCTAGTTTCTCATCAATATTATTTTGTTAGTCTTTATAACAGGAAGGCACATACCTTTTCTTTTTTTAAAAGATTTTTAAAATTTATTTGTAGAGGGAGGGGAAGGGAGGGAGAAAGAGAGGGAGAGAAATATCATATGGTTGGCTCTTGCATGCCCCCAGTCAGGAACCCGGCCTGCAACCCAGGCCATGTGCCCTGACCAGGAACCTAACTGATGACCTTTTCTTCCACAGGCCATACTCAATCCACTGAGCCACACCAGCCATGGTGGTCTTTTTGGTTTTTTAAATAGCAGTAATATTCGAACCACTGAAAGATATGACTGCTATAATGACATGAGACTGGATGGAGCTCAGGATTCTTGAATAAGACTTGCTTTCTCCTCTCTGTTATGCTTCCCACTTCTTGCAAAGCCAAGCCTTAGGGCAGGTAGAGCTGTTTTCTAATAATAGAAACTTCTAAAATAATCAATACTGTGACTATTACATGGTGGTTTGTGAACTTTCAATTGACCCTCTTCACTTTGGATATCTTTTTAACTAAGGATAGATGCAATGGAATACATGATATGGTAAAAAGGACTCCTGTTTTTTCCTCCAATGTTACTAATATTTTTCCTTGTTTCTTGCTTCTTAGGTGGGTCTTTTCCGCTTCTCATCTAGACAAACATCTCTATATGTGTGCAAGTTCCCTATTCAGTGATTCTTCCAAATTAAGCCCTATAGATATTGGAAGAACCCCATGACCCCCCTGAACATGAACAAAAAGTCTCAAGAGGAAGTAAACCATTAGGAGCAAAACTAATTAAGCTCTAAAGGAATTAAATGAGAAATTATATGAAAATATTTAGAGGTACTCAATAACTAATGATTGAATTTGAGTCATTTTGAAGGAGCAATTTCCAAGATTGAACTATATAGCAAGAGAATAAGAAATATAGTCTAGTCAGTATCGGGGGCTTGAACGTAATTCTGCTCTGTTCCCATCTATAGTTTTCTAGCTCCCACCATAGGTTGGGAAGGTTGTATTGTAAAGTGCTGTTTTTTTTAATTGTTGTTCAATTACAGTTGTCCCCATTATCCCGCCATTAGTCTCCTCCACCCTACCCACTGCCACCTCTCTAGTACTTTATGTTTTTGAAGCACATTATTACTTTTCTACCTTAGTCTCCTTCATATTGTCATTTGTCAGAATTGCCACTGGAGTCCGAAGGTATCGTTGCTCTTGAAGGCTCTACTTTCCCTGATGTGACAAATTTTCCTTTTTCATCAGTGTTTCTTTCATGACTCTATACTAACTTTTGGTAACCTGAAGGAGATTACAAATGCTAACCTATGTATGTGTGTATTTTATGAGTGCAGTATGTCAATATATCCATTAGGTGGCATATTTTATCAGTCTTCATTGAAATTTCTTTCTTTTTTGGCAGTTTTGTAAAAAAATATTTATTTTTTTTATTCTTGTTTATGCTATTACAGTTGTCTCATTTTCCTCCTTCACCCCTTCCACCCAGCCTGCCCCCTATATCCATAGTCAATCCCCACACTGTTGTCCATGCCCATGGGTCTTTCATGTATGTTCTTTGACTAATCCCTTCCCCTTCTATCCACGATTCCCTGCTACCCCCTTTCCTCTAGCAGCTATCAGTCTGTTCCCTGTTTCCAGGTCTCTGGTTCTGTTTTTCTCAATTTATTTTGTTCATTAGATTCCTCTTATAAGTGAGATCATATGGTATTTGTCTTTGACCAACTCGCTTATTTCACTTAGTATAATAGTCTCCAGTTCCATCCGACCTGTCGCGAAAGGTAGGAGTTCCTTCTTTCTTTCTGCTCTGTAGTATTCCATTATATAAATGTCTCACAGTTTTTTGATCCATTCATTTACTTATGGGCATTTAGGCTGTTTCCAACACTTGGCTGTTGTAAATAGCACTGCTATGAACATCGGAGTGCAAAGGTTCTTTTGAATTGGTGTTTCAGGATTCTTAGGGTATAATCCCAGCAGTTGAATTGCTGGGTCAAAAGGCAGTTCCATTTTTATTTTCCAATTTCTATATGAGTCTTTGTGGAACTGCTGTGCAAAGAGTTAGGTTTGTCTATAGAGGACAGGTAAAGTACTTTGACTCTACATTTGTAGTTTGAATTTGAGAATAATTTTCTCTCAAGAGAAAGAGATACCTGATAATTGATGTTGTACTGATGTCATATGTTTTATGTAAGGTCAGTAAATGATGATTATGTCATTTCAAATTACATATATAGAAGGATTCATATTGCTTGGAAGGAGTCTGCCTTTTTGTAAGGGAAAATGAAAGTACTCAAGAGTTCAGTGAAATATACAGGGTTTTCTGATAAAACAATGTTAATATAATTATCAATTTAGTCAAGAGTTACAGAGGTTTCATTTGCTATTATAAAACACTTAAGGTGATAAAAGGGACTTTGGGTCATATAGTACAACTCTATAACTTTAGATAAAATAAAGTCTACACTATACAAGAAAGGTTTTAAAATTTCCAGTGCAGTAGGTTATATGACTAATAAGGCCTCGTGAGGTATCTTTGGAAACAGTTTTTTTTTTCCTAAAGATTTTATTTATTTTATTTTTAGAGGGGAATGAGAAAGAGAGGGAGAGAAACAGCAATGTGTGGTTGCCTCTCACATGGCCCTCACTGGGGACCCGGCCTGCAACCCAGGCATGTGCCCCGACTGGGAATCGAACTGGGATCGCTTGGTTTCCAGCCTGCTCTCAATCCACTGAGCTACACCAGCCAGGCTGGAAACAGTTTTATGAGCCTCATAAATCTAACAAGGGCAGGAGAGCACTTTTAATAGATAATAGATTCAGCCAATGTGAAATAGGCACAACCACTTAGAGAAAAACAACTTATTTCTTTTAAAGGTTTTTTTTTTTTTAAGATTATATTTATTTATTTTTAGAGAGAGGAGAAGGGAGGGAGAAAGAACAATGTATGGTTGCCTCTCACATGGCCCTCACTGGGGACCTGGCCTGCAACCCAGGCATGTGCCCCGACTGGGAATCGAACCGAGACCCTCTGGTTCCCAGCCTGCGCTCAAGCCACTGAGCTACACCAGCCGGGCCCAACAACTTATTTCTTTTAAAGGAAACTATTCTTTCTGATCACTCATTCTACATATATTTGAGTACTTATTGTATGAAAGACAGCATTCTAAGACAGTGATGGAATCAAAGTAAAGGAGCTTATGGTAGTCAAAGTTTTATATGTAAGTATCCCCAATACATGCTAGGTTTCATATGAGTAGTACAAACTAAGGTCTGAAGTAGGCATAAGCATATGGACAAAGGAGAGAATTGGTGGTTGTAATTTATTTAGATATTTAGAGAGACTTTGAGTAAGTTATGTGTAAAAGTCTAGTTAGTTCATGTTTAAGAGGATAACCAAAAAAAATCCAATTTACATTGTAATGGTGGAAGAAAGGCAGAGACATTCTAGTGTGTTTAAAGGAATATTTGAAATAAGAAATATGAGGTAGAAATAAAAGAACAATTTTTCTAATGAATAAGTTGATTCAGGGGCCAGTATTAACATTTTAAAATATATTATTTGAGAGAGATTTCCAGAATGGAGAAATGACGAGTGTAGTGCACATCTTCACCAACAAATAACCATTTAACTGGAAAAAGTTATTAAACCAAAACAAGCTAATCATTATGAGTTCTTGGAAATTGTGTTAGGGGCATGCAGGAAATGAAGAAACATTTATTAAATCTCAGAAAGAACAGCATGAGTCTTTGGCATTTAGCCCACTCCTATCCTCCAAACTGTGTTTTATGAAAAATACTCAGGAACCTCTAATCCAGGTAGGTATGATCAAGAAGTTGGTCTCCATCTCCCCCTAGTTCCTAGTTTACAGTTACAGTTTTACCTGGGAGGGGAAGGCCTCTAACATTTATCATATCCCCCAGTTCCATCTTGTAAAAGCTCTATTCCAGACAGACTCAAGAAGACTTGGTCTCTCTTCTCCTAAGCCAGCTTTCTCTTCCCCCATCCAGCCCCAAGTCAGAGTGAAAGCACTCACCTAGGGAAGGCATGGTGACAATACTGGACTCCTTTTGCTCTAGCCCCAGCTTGTTCGTATGGCATAGGTTCATGCCAGAAGTAGCAAACCAAAAACCATCTGAGCACCTATTCATAAAAAAGGTTTCACTCTTCCCCTGGCTAGGTAGTACAGTTGGTTAGAGAGTCATCCCAATACACCAACGTTGAGGGTTTGATTCCTGGTAAGGGCACATACAAGAGTCAACCAATGAATAAGTGGAACAACAAATTGATGTTTCTCTATCTCTCCCTCCTTCCTTTCCCCCTTCCTCTCTCTCATTAAAATCAGTAAATTTTCAAAAAAAATTTACTCTTAGAGAAGTGGGCCAATTTCCCTGCCCCCACCTCTTCCTTAGGGTGAGAGGCAGGCCTTAAAGATGAACTCCTTTGCTCTACCTGAAAGAACTAACTTTATGTGTAACTTATGATCATAACTAACTTTATGATCATGGAGAATTCCATTCCTAAGAAAGGAAATCTTGGTGGGGAACAATTAAGGGGGTACTCATAGTTCCACAATACAAGTTACAACAAGCAAAATAGCCAAGTAATCAGATGTTTGGTAATGGAGAGAACCAAGGAAATAACATAGTCAGGAAGAGCTCTCTTGGTCAGTCAACCCTGGGGGTTAGGAAGGGCATGCATAAGCACAAGGCTACACTCTCTCAGACCAGGGAATATAGTGGACTTGAAAGCAGTCCACAAACCTCTCACAGATCAAACAACAAAAGGCAGGAGCCTCAATGGTAGTAGGGCCTTAAGCACAACCTCTAAACAAACACTGGCTGAACAGTAAGATACTCTGATCCAAGGGCAAATGCACTTGGTAGTCTGGAAAACTGTGTACATGCTCAAAGCTGTGCCTTCTCAGCAGTGATTGCAGAGGGAAAGGCCAAACTACTACTATATGGCTGAATGTGGGGTAGAAATATATGTTTCTTTAATTGTAATAGCAGCCTCCAAGCCACACACACATCCAGTGATAAAGGTAAAACTCTTAACTAGCTAACAGGGCTTAGGCTAAACCTTTGACCAATAAGTGGCCTATGCTGACACAGGGGTGACTCCTAGGTTTCCAGGTAAAAGATAAAAATCAAGAAGAAATCTGAGCAAGATACTGCAGGAGAAATAGGTTTAATGGAGTCATTTCAACCAAGTCAGTAAATAAACAACCAAGCAAATAAATCAACCATTTAAGGAAGTGGAATCAATGTCCAGAGTTGCTATACTATATCATCTAAAATATCTAGTTGTCAACAAAAAATCGTGAGACATGCAAAGAAACAGGAAAATATGACCTGTACATAGGGATTAAAAAAAAAACAGGCAATAGAAACTGCTCTTGAAGAGACCCTGATGTTGCATATAGCAGACAAAGATTTCAAAGCAGCCATTATACATATGTTCAAAGAATTAAAGAATATCATGTCTCATTAAGTGGAGAATATCAATAAAGAGAGAAGTTATTTTTTGAAGCACCAAATGGAATTCTGGAGGTGAAAATTACAATAACCAAAATGAAAACTTGACTAAAAGGACTCAACAGCACATTAAAGTTGACAGAAGGGTTTGGGGAGTGGAGGGGAGAAAATGCAGACAACTGTAATTGAACAACAATAAAGTAATTTTTAAAAAGGTTGACAGAAGGATGAATCGGCAAACTTGAAGATATACTAATTATATATTATGTTAAGAATGGAGAGCCCTGGCTGGTGTGGCTCAGTGGATTGAGCGCTGGCCTGCAAACCGAAGGGTCACTGGTTTGATTCCCAGTCAGGGCACATGTCTGAATTGTGAGCCAGATCTCAGTTAGGGCATGCAAGAGGCAACCGCACATTGACGTTTCTCTCTTTCTCTTTCTTCACCCCTTCCGTTCTCTCTAAAAATACATAAAATCTTTAAAAATTTTTTTTAAAGAACAGAGAGAAAAAAGAATGAAAAAAAATGGACAGACTTTCAAACAAATGTGGGGCATCATTAAGTGCTCCAACATATGCAAACTAGGAATACAAAAAAGAGAAGAGAAAGAAGGAAAGGAGTACAGAAATATTCAAAGAAATAATGGCAGAAAAATCCCAAATTCAATTTTAAAACAATCTACACATTCAACAAGCTCAAAAACTCAAAATAGGGCTTACAAAGAGATTCACAGCCAGGTATGTCATCATAGTGAAAATATTGAAGGCTGAAGGCAAAGAAAATCTTAAAAGCAGAGAGAAAAAATATATATACAAGAGAATCCTACTAAGAATAATACCACACTTCTCATCAGAAGCAATGCGGACCGGAAGGCAGTAAGATGACATTCAAAGTACTGAAAGAAAGATTATCAACCAAGAGTCTTTTTATTAATTTTTATTTATTTTTCTTTTTATTGTATTATTTCCATTACCATTTATCCCCTTTATGCCCCTCTTCACCCCTCTCAATCACCACACTGCTGTCCTTGTCCATGAGTCCTTTTTCTTTTTTTGCTTGATTCCTTCACCCCCTTAACTGTCCCACCCAGAGCTCTCAGCCTGCTCTCCATCTATGAGTTTGCCTCTATTTTGTTTATTAGTTCAGTTTGTTTCATTATATTCTACATATGAGTGAAATCATCTGGTATTTGTCTTTCTCTGACTGGCTTATATCACTTACCATAATGTTCTCCAGGTCCATCCATGCTCTCACAAAGAGTAAAATTTTCTTCTTTTTCATAGAAGAGTAATATTCTATTGTGTAAATGTTCCATAGTTGTTTTATATACTCATCTACTGTTGGGTACTTGCGCTGCTTCCAAATCTTGGCTATTGTAAATAACACTGCAATGAATATAGACCTGCATGTATTCCTTCAAATTAGTGCTTCAGATTTCTTCAGACAAATTTCCAGAAGTAGAACTGCTGACTCATAAGCCAGTTCATTTTTAATTTTTTTTAATAACTCCATACTGTTTTTCACAGTGGCTGCACCAGTCTGCATTCCCAACAACAGAGCAAAAATGGTTCCCCTTTCTCCACATCCTCACCACAACTTGTTTGTTGATTTATTGATGATAGTCATTCTGACTGGTGTCAGGCGATATCTCACTGTGGTTTTACTTTCCATTTCTCTGATGATTAGTGACATTGAGCACCTTTTCCTATGTCTGTTGGCCATCTGTATGTCCTCTTCAGAGAAGTGTCTGTTCAGGTCCTTTGCCCACTTTTTTTTTTTTAAGATTTTATTTATTTTCAGAGAGAGGAGAAGGGAGGGAGAAAGAGCAATGTATGGTTGCCTCTCACATGGCCCTCACTGGGGACCTGTCCCACAACCCAGGCATGTGCCCCGACTGGGAATCGAACTGGGACCCTCTGGTTCCCAGCCCACGCTCAATCCACTGAGCTACACCAGCCGGGCGTTTGCCCACTTTTTAATTGGATTGTTTGTTTTTGGAGTGTTGAGTTTTGTAAGTATGTTATAAATTTTGAATATTAACGACTTTAGAGATGTATTGACAAATTTTTCTCCCACTCCACGGGTTGTCTTTTTATTTTGTTGATGTTTTCTTTTGCTGTACAAAAAGTTTAGCTTAATTTAGTCCCTTTTGTTTAATTTTTCTTTTGTGTCCCATGACTGAGGAGATATATCAGAAAAAATATTGCTACAAGCAATGCCCAAGATTTTACTGCCTATGTTTTCTTCTAGGATTTTTATGGTTTTCGATCTAACATTTAAGTCTTTAATCCATTTTGAGTTTATTCTTGTGTGTGGTGGAGGAAGGTGGTTTAGATGTTTGTTTTTTCTGTGCATGTACTGTCCAATTTTGCCAACACCATTTATTGAATAAACTATCTTTAGCCCATTGTATGTGCTTGTTTCCTCTGTCAAATATTAATCGACTATGAAGGCATGGGTTTATTTCTGGGCTCTCTATTCTGACCATTGAACTATATGTCTGTTGTTACACCAGTACCATGGTGTTTTGATTACTATGGCTTTATAGTATAGTTTGATACTAGGTAGGGTGATATGTCCAACTTTTTTTTCTTTTTCAAAATTGCTGTTACTAATTGGGGCCTTTTTTGGTTCCATAAAGATTTTTGAAGTATTTGTTCTAGTCTTGTGAAATACATCATTGGAATCTTGATAGGAATTGTATTGAATCTATAGATTGCTTTGGGTAGTATGGACATTTTAATGATGTTAATCCTTCCTATCCATGAACATGGTATGTGCTTCCACTTATTTGTATCTTTTTCAATTTCTTCTCTTCCGTGTGTTATACTTTTCCAAGTACATGTCTGTTATACCCTTGGTTAGATTTATTCCTCAGTATTTTATTATTTTTTAAGCAATCGTGATTAGGATTGTTTTCTTCATTTCCCTTCCTGGTAGTTCATTATTGGCATATAAAAATGCAACTGATTTCTGGATATTAACTTTGTATTGTGCTATTTTACTGACTTCATTTATCAATTATAGTAGATACTTGGTAGAATATTTAGGGTTCTCTATGTACAGTATCATGTCATGTCAATAATGACAGTTTTACTTCTTTCTTTCCAATTTTGATGCCCTTTAGTTCTTATACTTGTCATATTGCTGTGGCTATGACTTCCAGTACAATGTTGAGTAAGATGGGTAAAAGCAGACATCCCTGACTTGTTCCTGATATTAAGGAGAACACTTGTAGTTTTTGCCTGTTAAGTATGATGCTGGCAGTAAGTTTGTCATATATGGCCTTTATTATGTTTAGGTATGTTTCCTCTCTTCCTGCTTTGCTGAGCATTTGTATCATAAGCGGGTGCTGGATTTTATCAAATGCTTTATCTGCATCTATTGATATGATCATGTATTTCTTATCCTTCATTTTGTTTATGTGAGGTATTACATTACATTTTTATTTATTTCAACCAAGAATCTTAAATCCAGAGGACTTCCGGCCAAGATGGAGGCATAGGTAGACACACTGTGCCTCCTCACACAACCAAAAGAGAAAAAACAACAATTTAAACATAAAAAACAACCAGATCTGACAGAAAGTCAAACTGTATGGAAGTCCGACAACCAACAAGTTAAGGTAGACACCTTCATCCAGACCAGTAAGCAGGGCAGAGCCAGGCACAGTGCACGCGGCGAGACTGCAGTTTATAGAGCAGTGGGGGCAATGCTATAGCTGCCCAGAGAGGCCCATGGCTGGCACACTTGGTGAAACCCATGGCTGGCTGACCCGGACCCAGTGGGGCTGAGACTGGTGGACTGGGTGGTCCCTCATACATGCACAGATAAACAGGGAGAAAAAGCTGGGGAGCAGAGTAGACCCTGCAACCCACCAATGCAGGGAAATAAAGCCTCAAACCACTGATTGAAAACACCTGTGGGGGTTGAGGAGGTGGTGGGAGGAACTCCCAGCATCACAGGAGAGTTCATTGGAGAGAGCCACAGGGACTCAGAACTGCACAAGCCCACCCACCCGGGAACCAGCACAGAAGGGCCCAATTTGCTTATGGGTGTTGGGTGAGGTGACTGGGAGCTGGCAGAGAGCAGAGCAAGCACCATTGTTCTCTCTCGGGCCGTGCCCCTACAGGCAGCATAACAACACAGTGATGTGCATTACCCTGCCCTAGTGAACACCTAAGGCTCCACCCCTTAAAGTAACAGGCGTGCTGAGAAAAAAAATGGCCCAAATGAAAGAGCAGATCAAAACTCCAGAAAAAATACAACTAAGCCACAAAGAGATAGCCACCCTATCAGATGCACAGTTCAAAACACTGGTAATCAGGATGCTTACAGGATTGGTTGAATTTGATCACAAATTAGATGAAAAGATGAAGAATACACTAAGAGAAATAAGGGGAAAGGTACAGGGAACGAATAGTGATGGGAAGGAAACTGGGACTCAAATCAATGTTGTGGACCAGAAGAAAGAAAAAAACATTCAACTAGAAAAGAATGAAGAAACAATAATTCAAAAAAATGAGGATAGGCTTAGGATCCTCCAGAACATCTTTAAACGTCCCGACATCTGAGTCATAAGGGGTACCAGAAGGAGAAGAAGAAGACCAAGGGATTGAAACTTATTTGAACAAATAATGAAATGGAAATTCCCCAATCTGGCAAAGGAAATAGACTTCCAGGAAGTCCAGGAAGCTCAGAGAGTCCCAAAGAAGTTGGACACAAAGAGGATCACACCAAGACCATCATAATGACATTACCCAAGATTAAAAATAAGGAGAAAATCTTAGAAGCAGCAAGAGAAAAGGGGACAATCACCTACAAAGGTGTTCCCATAAGGCTATCAGCTGATTTCTCAAAAGAGACCTTTCAGGCAAGAAGGGGCTGGAAAGAAGTATACCAAGTCATGAATGGCAATCACCTACATCCAAGAATAATCTATCCAGCAAAACTTTCATTTAGAATGGAAGGGCAGATAAAGTGCTTCTCAGATAAGGTCAAGTTCAAGGAGTTCATCTTCATCCAGTCTTTATTATATGAAATGTTAAAGGGATTTATATAAGTCATGGAGGGATATCAATATGGGACTGGGAAGCAGAGAGAGGAGGAGAAAGTACAGAGAATAGGTAGCGTAAACGGTAGGTAGAAAATGGACGGGGAGGTTGAGAATGGTATGGGAAATGTGGGAGCCAGGGAACTTATGTGTATGACCCATGGACAAGAACTAAAGGGCGGGGAATGGGGTGTCGGGGGCAGGGAGGAATACAGGGGGTAAATAGGATAACTGTAATAGCATAATCAATAAATATATATTTTAAAAAAGAATGTTTTTTTAAAGATTTTTTTAATTTATTTTTAGAGAGGGGAAGGGAGGGAGAAAGAGAGGGAGAGAAACAGCAATGTATGGTTGCCACTCACATGACCCTCACTGGGGACCTGGCCTGCAACCCAGGCATGTGCCCTGACTGGGAATCGAACCAGGACCCCTTGGTTCCCAGCCTGCACTCAATCCACTGAGCTACACCAGCCAGGGCTAAAAAAGAATCTTAAATCCAGTAAAAGTATCTTCAGAAAATGAAGATGATGTATACAGGATGCTTCACCCTCAAGCAGTACAATATATATTTTTTTCAAGTGCATATGGAATATTCTCCAGGATAGAGCATATGCTATACCAGAAAACAAGCCTAAATAAATTTGAAAGGATTAGTTGATATTATGAAAAGGATGTTCTCCAAATGTAATGGAATTAAATTAGAAATCAATGACAGAAGATTTGAAAATTCACAAATATATAGAAATTAAACAACATACTCCAAAATAACAAGTAAGTAAAGGATGAAAACACAAGGGAAATTTAAAAATATCTTGAGAAGATGAAAATGAAAACAAAATATCCACAAATCTGACATTAACCAGAGGGGAGGTGGGAGGGCATAATGGGGGGAAGGGGGAAAGGGTTTTCAGGAACAACTATGATGAAGAACACATGGACAAAACCAAGAGCGGGTGGGAGCAAGGGAGGGAGGGGAGATGGCTGGGGTTGGGGGAGTGGTGGGGGGGTAAATGTAGACAACTGTGATTGAACAACAATAAAATAATTTTAAAAACTTAGGGAATGAAGCTAAAGAAATACTCAGAGGGAAAATGATATTTGTAAAGGCTTATATTAAAATTGAAGAAAGACCTTCACAAAATTTGGAAGACAATCTTTACCTTGAAATTTCTTGGGTTTCTGCAGAGATGGCAGAATAGTTATAATGATAAAAATGAGGGTCCTATCCCACTGCATAATAAAAATTGCCCATGGATTTAACTGGTGATCGTTGTTTTGTTTGTTCCTTCAAACTTTTGTGCATATAGCAGCCAGAAACTGAAGGTGATTGAGGTCATTATCCTGGACTTTCCTTAAAAATTGAGGGAGAGCCTATTTATCCCAATAGAGGGGAGTTGTGTTTTGGGGGGGGGGGTTGTTTGTTTATTTTGTTTGTTTTTATTTTTTCCACAGGAGGAAATGAATTGGTTGTTTCAGTTTCTTTGTTTATGACCAGGGCCCTGTGTTTTAATTATCTTTTACGCATGAATAATGGACGATAACCACAATCTAGTTGACTGGTAAAAGAATTGTGTGGCGTTCACTACAGTATAAAAAATGTGCATAAGTCTTTGATACTGGAAGGTTTTGGTGACACTTGAAAATTAATGAGCTAACTCAGTTCTCCTACACATATTCTGCTAGGCTTTTTATGACCCCCTTTCCTCTCATTCTCATGTTAGGGGATTTTGTATGTATATATTTTTTGTTTTTCTTCCTTGAATTGAATTTCTGAAACTTCTAAGTCAGGCTGGTTTCAATCCTATTTTCAGAATTCTGACCAAGGTCAACCTAGTCCTGTTATATCCAGACACTGACTCTTTATACTTTTTGGTTTCCTTTCTCCCTTAAGACCAATGGCTGTCTCAGCAAACTACATAAATGAAAGAGTAGGGATCTGGGGGTAAAGTTGTATTCCTAACTTGAAATGAGCTATGGATAACAGCTAGAATCAGTTTTAGTATGGGAAATTTGAAGAGGGGCTCTATAGGATAAGATTATAGGTGGTCTATATTTTGACAGCTTAAAATTTAATTTCCTCTTCTTCTTACAGTAAGTACAAATGGATCCTTGGTGAGGAACCTATGGAGAAACGAAGAAGGCTCCAGAATGAGATGACAACACCTCTAGATTATTCCATGTCTGGCTCTTACAGGAGGGTAGAGGCAGCTGTTGCTTACCCAGAAGGGGAGAACAGCTATGATAAATCCAGTTCTGAGAGAAGCACACCACCATACCTTTCCCCAGAGTACCCAGAAGCAAACAAGAATACCAGTCAAAGTAGGGGGGGTTCAGTTTTGTATTCAGGGGCCCAAGAACACCACCAGGGGTCCCTGCTCCCTGAAGAATTAGAAGATCAGATGCCAAGATTGGTAGCGGAAGAATCTAACAGAGGCAGCACAAATATAAACAAGGAAGATGTAAACAAGGGACTTTTTGTAGCTGTTGTTGGTGTTGCAAAAGGTGTCCGAGATTCAGGAGCTCCCATTCAGTTGATCCCTTTTAACCGAGAGGAGCTTGCAGAGAGAAGAAAAGCAGTGGAATCCTGGAACCCAGTGCCTTATCCTTCTGTGGCCTCTTCTATAACCCCTGCAGTAGCCCCTGGGGAGAAAGGAAGAGGTTATGAGGAGAGTGGAAGTTATCATATGCCAAAGATGAAGAACCAAAGACAGCTAGAAGAACTGAAAAGAACCACAGAAAAATTGGAACATGTTCTGGCTGAAAGGAATTTGTTCCAGCAAAAGGTTAGGGCAGCACCTTACCACTAGGAGTAAGAGGTCATTGTAACCAAGGGACCAAAGAGTAAGAATTCTGATGATTTCATGTTCTGAAGCCTTTAAACAAGATAAATCATTGAACCATTCTGTGGTATGTTTCAAATTAGGTGAACCCTAATGGGCTTCCCTCCCATATTTTAGGATAAGAAAAGTCCATAAGTCAAGGAATATGTGCAGAGGAATCACTGAGTGAATGGATTAGGGACAATTTTTGCCACTTGGAATATATTTGGAATAATTTTTGCCACTTTCATAGCATGTAGTCATTGAATTTATATTTCTTGGAATGCAGGTGGAGGAGTTGGAACAGGAGAGGAATCACTGGCATTCTGAATTCAAGAAAGTCCAACATGAATTGGTGACCTACAGTACGCAGGAGACGGAAGGCTTGTATTGGAGCAAGAAACACATGGGCTATCGCCAAGCTGAATTTCAGATTCTGAAAGCGGAGCTGGAAAGAACCAAAGAGGAAAAGCAAGAACTAAAAGAGAAACTAAAGGAAACAGAGATGCACCTGGAAGTGCTGCAGAAGGCTCAGGTCTCCTACAGGACCCCAGAGGGAGATGACCTAGAAAGGTTAATTACTAGGGTTTAGTTATCAGCTTGTGAGTGCTAATGGGAAACATCTCTTAGGACCCCAGTTACTACTGGTCAAAGATAAGGGAGGCAGTCTGAATCAATTCATAAGCCACCAAGGATTGAGGAATTACTTCTTAGAGAGCTGGAGCCAATCTCCCTGTGCTTGGTGGCGTTGTGCTTTCTTCTTTGTTTGTAGCTAATGGAAACATAATTGTTGAGAAATGTAGGCCCATTTTTAAGGACTTTCATTTTGTTCTGTTGTTTAATGACTTCATGTCATCTCTTCTCCTGCCCCTTCACTCCATCATACAGGGCTTTGGCAAAGCTTGCGAGGCTGCGTATCCACGTCAGCTATCTCCTTACTTCTGTCCTCCCTCACTTGGAGCTTCGTGAGATCGGGTTTGACTCAGAACAAGTGGATGGGATCCTGTATACGGTGCTGGAGGCAAATCACATACTGGATTGAGCACTAGACCATATACTCTATCTACCCTTCTCTTTTCTCCCTTTCTCTTCTCTCCCCTCTTCTCCTCTCTTATCTCTCTCCTTTCCTCCCTCCCTCTCTACCCCACTTTTCTCATGCTCTTTCTCACCTTTGTGCTTTATATAGAGAATCTTTGAGTAAATCCTGGCTCTTAATAAGTCTGCTTATTCAGTTTGGCATGAGGAAAGAGACTAGTTCAATAGGCTTTTAAGAGTTCCAGCAACAGAAACACAATAGTCACAAAAGCAGGTGACCTGAAAGCTTTAGCTTTCATGACTTAGATACTTGGTCTTTTTTATATCCTTTCTAAAATGGTTTGTATTCACTTAGATTAAATCAGTCAAAAAATATCGGATCCAAAGTATTGGGTTGGCCAAAAAGTTTGATTTCTTTTTCTGTAAGCTGTTTCTAGTAGCATTTAGTTGACTTTAACTTCATTTCAAACAATTTTGTTAGATTGTATTGTGACAGCTGTCATATCAGCATTCTTTAAAAAAAAACCACCATAATTGGTGAATTTTTGCATAGCCATTTTAATATTGAAGATGGAAGAAAATACACAACATTTTTGGCATATTATGCTTTATTTTTTCAAGAAAAGTAAAACCATAACTGAAATGCAAAAGAAGATTTGCCCAGTGTATGGAGAAGATGCTATGACTGATCAAACATGTCAAAAGTGGTTTGCAAAGTTTTGTGCCAGATTTTTTGCTGGATGATGCTCCACAGTCGGGTAGAACAGTTGGAGACCAGCCATCAAATCAAGACATTAATTGAAAATAATCAACGTTACACCTTGGGGGAGATAGCTGGCATACTGAAAATACCCAAATCAATAAAGTTATTGGTGAAAATGAGAAATGTGTCTTTTATTTTACAGAAAAAACTAAGTGGACTTTTTGGCCAACTGAATACTAGGTGTTCTGGTATAAATTAAGATGTATAACTCAAGGGTTCAGCCTTCAAGGACCTAAGAATATAGTTGGAAACATAAGACATGCACCAAATTAACTTACACAAGATAGTAGTACAAGCATGGTAGGGAAGGCCTGGAGGAGGAAGTTCAAGGAAGGCATCGCATCTGAAATGGGACCTAAACTATGGTTTGTTTAAAGAACAAGCAGGACCACACTTAAAAACAGTTGTTCTTTAGGTGGTAGAACTATGGTTGATAGTTTTTTTCTTCTTGCTATCTTCTTTTTCAAATTTTCTATAAAAACCTGTCATTCTTCTTACGTTGGAAAAAATAAATCATTTTTAAAAGAATGAGTAGGCTTGCATTTAGATATCAAATGAGAGACTGTGTGAAACTATAAGTTGATTTTATATTTATAATTTGTTTATTTTGCATTACTTCTGGAAGAATAGCATAAGCATGGAAAAAGCAGGAATGTGAAAAATGTGTTTAGTAAGAATGATGGGTTAATGTAGAGAACTAAGGTTAAATCATGACCCATCTACCCACCTCCTTCTATGGCTTTTGCATTTTAATATGGAATTCTTGGGAAAGAAATCTTCAAGGCCCAAATTTTAAAAAAATAATGTATCACCAAACTGGGATTTCAGGCGGTGGGGAAGCTATTTTAGAGCATGGAGATCTATTTGATATTCCTCAAATACACCACCTACCTACTCTTCAGGCTAGTGCTGAGTGAGGGGTAGATCTCATATTATCAAAAATAGTAAAACTTATACTCTTATAAAAGTAGATAGTTTGTTTATTCATTGCTTTATTGTATGTATATAACACATGTTCTCCAAAGAGTTCAAGATACTCTTCAAGAGACATTGAACATTGAACACATAAAAACATAGCAACAGTGAAAAGTATAAAGTAAAGGAGAAATAATAAAAGGGAGGTGGGATCAAGCAATCACAAATGGATTAGCTAGTCCAGAGGAATGTTTTGGATATTTGTTCTGTTTCTCTTCTGCAGCTACTTCAGAAGATTCTCACACTTGTTTTATCTCCTTTGAAAGGAGGTCCATCATGGATATTCCAGTGAGATTGCAAGGAATAGTGGGAGGCCAGAGCCAGCCTTCACCATTAGAATGAGTACTTTAAAATATCCCCTGGCCCTTTACCTTTCCCTCACTGCAGCTGTAGCCTGCCACATGATTATTTCTCATGTCAGACATTTGGGCTATGATGTTGAGGGCCCAGTTGTCTAAATATTACTCAGAGAAGGAGGGGAGCACATTCACCATTCTATCTGTGATGTAGGGGGCTGTGAGAAGGTGGGGCTTTGCACAGATATGGCCAATATGGGTAAGAGGGTGATGTAGGAGAAATTCAGAGAATTCAAAGTTCAGTGTGAGTGTGTATAAGAGAATGAGAGAAGAGAGGTATGGGTGAGTGAGTGGGCAGAGTGGGAAGGAGTATAGGCATTTGGGCTTTAAAAAGAGAGAGGTGGAAAAATTTAACTCCTCTGTATTAGTACTTACTTTCAGTCCATTTCCTAGTCCCAACCCCATATTGCTTCTTCCAGCAACAGTTACCTGTGTGAGGCTATTTACTACAATACCAGAGTTACCTCTTTATTACTCCAGATGAGATCCTTTAACCAATGTTCGATGCCATAGTGGAGAAATTAAAAAGTGTCAGTCTTTCCAGAATTTATGAAACTGGAGACAACAAAAGACATTCAGAGGAAAAAAGTGGGCACCACCTCCTGTCTATCTTGTTAGGTTAACAATCATAATTCTCCTTTCAAATGTCTCTGGCATTTGCCCTTTTCCACTTCCACCATCAGCATTTAGGTTCCCAATACCTCATGTTTTGATCATTGAAATAGATTTTTTTTTGAAGATCTTATTTTCAGAGAGAGGAGAAGGGAGGGAGAAAGAGCAATGTATGGTTGCCTCTCACATGGCCCCCACTGGGGACCCAGCCCGCAACCCAGGCATGTGCCCCGACTGGGGATCGAACCGGGACCCTCTGGTGCAGCCCGCTCAATCCACTGAGCTACACCAGCCAGGCTGAAATAGATTCTTTTTTTTATTTTTTTTAAGATTTTATTTATTTTAGAGAGAGGGGAAGGGAGAGAGACAGAGAGAGAGAGAAACAGCAATGTATGGTTGCTTCTCACACGGCCCTCACTAGGGACCCGGCCCGCAACCCAGGCATGTGCCCTGACTGGGAATCGAACCAGGACCCTCTGGTTCCCAGCCCGCGCTCAATCCACTGAGCTACACCAGCCAGGGCTGAAATAGATTCTTAACTGGCCTCCCTTGCCTCCTGTTCTTACTCCTTCAATCTACCCTACTCACTATCACAAAATTGCTTTTAATAATTTCATCAGGTTATGCCTCAGCTCAAAGACTTTATAGTGCTCCCAGTTGCCCATAAAGTGCATTATAAATTCTGATCTGGCTTCAACCATGCTCTCTACGCTCATCTTCAAATATTTCAAATAAACCATGTTCCATCCAAAATTAACTATTTTTCAATTTCTGAACTGCCTTAAGATTTTTGCCATCTCTACCTTTCCTTTGCTATTCCATTCCCTTAGCCTGGAATATTCTCCTTTATCATATTTCTTTTGGCTCACATGTTGACTTATTTTTCCTGAAAATTCCTCTGATTAACCCAGCTAGACCTGACATTATCTTTGAATATGTAAGTTTTGTGTCATTTATAAGGCTCTTATCACAAGCTTCCTTATCCTGTCTTCCCTATTAGAAAACTCCAGATTCACATATTCAGCTGCCTATTTGACATTTACACTCACATGTCTCAGGCACTTCAAATAAAACGTTAAAATAAATAGTGACACCCCCCCCAGCACTGTTCCTTCCCTCACTTTTCCTCATTTAAAAAAATTACACCTCCACCCACCTAGTTGCATTAGCTAAAAACGTGAAAGGCATCCTTAATTTTCCTCTTTTCTAGTCTTCCATGTCCAGTCTGTCAATTCTAACTCCAAAGTATAACTTCACTCACTTTTATCATAGCTGCCTTAGTCCAAAATACCATCATCTCCTATAGGTAATTGCAACTCCTAACTGGTGTCCTATTGCTTGTTCCCATAATTGTCTTACCACTATAGCAAGAGTGAGTTAAAAAATGCAAGTCAGCCCGGCTGGTGTAGCTCAGTGGATTGAGCGCGGGCTGGGAACCAGAGGGTCCCGGTTCGATTCCCAGTCGGGGCACATGCCTGGGTTGCAGGCCAGGTCCCCACTGAGGGCCATGTGAGAGGCAACCATACATTGCTCTTTCTCCTCTCCCTTCTCCTCTCTCTCTGAAAATAAATAAATAAAATCTTTAAAAAAAAATGCAAGTCAGATCATGTGGCTCCCTACTTACAGCTCTTCAATGACTTCTATTGCACTTAGGATAAAATCTATACTCACAATATCCTACAAGACCCCTGCCTACTTATCCTTTTTCTATTACAGCACTTCATATCTCACTTTTCCCCTTGCTGATTGTGGTCTTACCACTGAAACATGTCAGGCACTTACCTCAGAGTCTTTATCCATACTGTTCCCTCTCCTACAGTGGTCATATCTCCAGTCTTGACATGGCTAGCTACTCCTCATCCTTCAGGTTTTATTGTGTCAACTTTCTCAGATCTTCCTGGCAACCTTTTTTTCTCTACCCTATTCTATCACTATTTCCTATTGTATTTAATTCATAGCACTTTTCACAATTTACAATTAATATGTTTGGCTGTTTACTTCCAATCATTCAACAAATATTTATGGGCTACCTACTCTGTGTTATATGACATACAGTGGTGAAAACAGCACACATGGTCTCTGTCTGCCTCTTTTACTAATATGTTCATGAGGGGAAGGGTCAACCCTGTTTTTGCCAGTCACTGTATCCCCAAGCATAAAAAAGTACCTGGTATACAGTAGGTAATCAATGAATAATTTTAGTCATGGGGACTATTTTGTTCATATCTTCATCTTCCTCAAGAGCCTGAAACAGTGCCTCATTCATAGAAGGGATTGGATACATACAGTATGAGTATGGTAGATAGCAATCCTGGACATTAAATTCTGAAAATGAAAGAATGAGAATAAGTTTTACAAGTTATGGGGGAACAATCAGTGTGACCAGGAGTGGCCTAGTGTCTCTAGTTAGGTGAACTTTGATTTGAATAATTTAAAAGGCTACCAAAGGAGAAAGGGAATATGGGTTTTCTTTACCATAGACATCCTTTTTTTATTGAATTTATTGGGGTGACAGTGGTTAACAAAATTATACAGGTTTCAGATGCACAATTCTACAACACTTCATCTGTGCACTATATTGTACCACAGATATCAAAAGGAAGCTCTTTTTTAAAAAGATTATTTATTTATAGAGAGAGAAGAAGGGAGGGAGAGAAACATCAATGTGTGGTTGACTCTCACACCCCCCCTACTGGGGACCTGGCCTACAATCCAGGCATGTGCCCTGACTGGGAATTGAACGGGCAACTCTTGGCTTCACAGGCTGGTGCTCAATCCACTGAGCCACACCAGCCAGCCATGGCAAAAGGAAGCTCTTTAACATACATTTTTGAGATGTTTTTAATTACAGAATATAACCAGAAGAAGCCTGTAAAGACCAGATCTTGACAGTAAGAAGTAAAAGGAGGAAAAAATTTCTGAGAAGTGTTGTTTACTTTTTCCAAGAGCAGTGACAGTTCATTTCAAGAGAAGAAAGAGGAACTATCCATAAGCAAAAAACAGATAGAACAAGCTTCAAGGAAATAAGTTCCTGGCACATGTTAGGAAGGCAGTACATGCTTGTTAGATGAACAAACTGGCACCTAGTAGAGGATTAGGTCAGAGACTTTTTGGATCCAGGGAACAGGAAGATTTGTTTGCCCATGTCTAGTGATTGCAAATAATCTGGATAACAATTAGAGGCAAATGCTTGTCAGGCTTTCAATTCCCAAGGACCATGTCCAGATAGAATGTGTTTCACAGTTTTGTGCTATGAATTAGTACAGTATTAAAGTATGGAGGTATGCTCAGGAAAGCTTCAGGGGGTGAGCTTAGGTTAGGTCAAAAGAAAAATCTGCTTGATGACAAGGACATTCCTAACTCAGGACTTCTCTTAGGCAGAGAGGACATGCAGGAACCATCCTTACTGAATCAAAAGTTAGGGCAGATGTTTGTTTAGTTTATAAAGTAGATAATTTGAAAGAACTGCCTTAAATAGTTTGAGTGTATATTAAAGCTTTAGTCACTCATTGAAATTAAGAACAAACTGATAGTAACCAGAGGAGAGGTGGGAGGGGATAATGGTCAGGGGGAGAGGGAAGGGTTTTCAGGAACATCTATAAAGGACCCATGGAAAAAACCAAAAGGGGATAGGATCAAGGGTGGGAAGTGGGGATGGCTGGGGTTTGGGGGGAGTGGTGGTGGGAAAATCGATATAACTGTACTTGAACAACAATTTTTAAAAGTTAAAAAAATAAAACCATAAAAACATTTTTAAAAAGCTTTAGTTATTAAATGACTTTTGTAATGGAAAATAAAATCTGCAGGAGAAATGTGTTTTCTTACTTGCCTCCATCCCCAAGCCCAAAGTTTTCATGTGTATCACCAGAAATCCCAAACCCACTTTTATATAACAGTTCAACTGTTTTTGATGCTTTCTGTGTGCCAACACATTTCATTCATCTTCCTGTTGAGTCTACAGGGGCAGGCAAAATGACTTTAGACAGGAGGTCAGAAAGTGTTCCCCAAAGGCCTGATATTCCAGTTGGGTTATGGAAACTTGTAAGTACTGGGAAGGTAGAGGTGTGTGGGGAGAGTTTTCTAGATGTAGGCAATAGTGTAAGCAAAGTCACAAGACTAGTTGGAGGGGAAGGGTATGGGGAATAGTGAATTATTCAAATTGCAGCATAAGGAACAGAGTGGACCAAGGGCTTGGCAATGCCAGCAAGAGGGAGATTATGCTAAATTTGCTGAACAACGGAGCTTTGTAGGCTTTGAATTAGGAAGTGGCTGTTGAAATCTCCCCAGTT
Source organism: Micronycteris hirsuta (assembly GCA_004026765.1). NCBI lineage: Eukaryota > Metazoa > Chordata > Mammalia > Chiroptera > Phyllostomidae > Micronycteris > Micronycteris hirsuta. The sequence continues at coordinate 115,898 of PVJI01003014.1, forward strand.
GTCTCCGAGTTTGGGAAATTAACCCCATTTTGCAATTTTCTTGGGCTAAGCTTTTCTCTGGTAGTGGGATCTCATTATTGATCATGGTTCTTTTTCTCCTCAGATTTTCACAGATCTGAAGAAAGGTCAAAGAGCCTTGACCATCCCTTTACCTCTCCAGTTTCTGGAGTCGGCTCTTCTGGTTTCTTCTGTTAATGGAATCTGAAAAATAGAAGCCTATTCAATGTTTTCAAAATATTTGGACTTTGGGGAAGAACATTGAGAAGTTTTGGCCTGGGAACGAATATCCCCTTGCTTGTGTAGATTCAGATCTGTTGATAGAAAATATACTTCATCATTTGCCCTCATTCTTTAAAGACACAGATATTTTGGAATCACTTTGACAATACCCTTTAGGTCACCAATATGCTTAGAATACAGTTAACGAGGACCTACTATCTCTGATGAGCACACTGAGAAGTAGGTGTCATTATCATTTTACAGATGAGCAAACTAAAGTGTAAAGAATTGAAGTGACACTCCCAAGTCTATACAGTTAGAGAGTGCAGAGCCAAAGCCAAATCCTTGTCTGGCTCCAAAGCCCAGTTTCTTTTCCTGCCTCACTGTACTGCCTATCTTGGAGCCAATTAGTCTCAACTTCTTACTTTTGATAAGAAAATGCTAAATGTACCACAGCTTTTGTTTTTGTATCCACTCATCTACTAATGGGCACTTGTGCTGTTTCCACACTTGGCTATTGTAAATTGTGCCGCTATGAACATTGGGGTGCATAGGTTCTTTTGGATTGGTGTTTCAGTGTTCTTAGGATATAATCCCAGCAGTGGAATTGCTGGGTCAAAGGCAGTTCCATTTTTAGTTTTCTGATGAAATTCCATACTGTTTTCCATGGTGGCTGCACCAGTCTGCACTCCCAGAGAGAGTGTACTAGGGTTGCCTTTTCTCCACACTGAATTTCCAAGGAAGAAATTTCTATAATCCCACATAATGTTTAAATGCCCACATGATCAGGAAGTTGTCTACTTACATAATAAATATCTCTCCACACAACATAGACATTCATTTCCTCTTGACTGGATTTTTCACTCAGGGCTGTCACTTGGCAGCTTTCCTGATATCAAAACAGCCATCAGGAGGGCTTGGACTTGTTGGCTTCTGCTTGTAGTGTTCTCACTGGCTTCTTTGCACCATTCCTAAACCACAACCCCCACCCCAAGAGTGCTGAGTTAAGCAAGTGTCTTGGGGAGTGACACTTGAGAACATACTGGTTTATTATTACACGCAGATGAGTAAAATTAACCACATGAGCTGCCTCTGGAATTGCCAAGAGGAAGACGGCACCACCTTTCTCATCTTGTCTGCCTTTTTTGTTAGTTAGTTTGTTTGTTTGTTTCTACTTTGTCTTTATTCCTAGAGGTGTTGAATCATTCAGTTGAAGAGTGCATGTGTTACTCACGGAAGTCTCCTGCTCCCCCAAATTCAGTAACCATTGTCTCTGAATCAGTGTTCCTTATTTTAAACTCATTGGTCTCATTTTCTCATTCTGGCTGCTTTTAAGGCTAAACCAAGAAACTAATGCAAATTCTAGTTTTGATGGCTAAGTTTTGTTTGAATGTGTTTCTCTCCCCATAAAATATACTTACTTTTTCACCAAGGCATTCAGTGCCTTTAACTAAAGGGAGTAAGGTCTTCACAATATCATCAGATATCCTTTGTATAGGATGCTGATACACCCTCTTGCATCCCATTATGTAATTTCAGAAATAAATTCAAATGAAAGGCTGCAAGGAGCATCTTCTCTTTGTATTTTTTGGTTTGACTGGCTTTTCTCCTGAGCAACCCAACAGAACTTCATCAAATATTACAGACTCTGAAAGTGCTATTGGAGAAAATGAGTTAACCACTGAAATGCTGGGTTGCTTGCCACAGTACTCATACTTATTTGGCATCTAATTTCACATCCCATTATACTGTCTAATATCTGTTTGAAAGCGTTTGGTTTTCTCAATGTTATCTATCTGTAAAAGACCATGTTTGTAAATAGAAAATTCTTCAAACCTCTCCAGGAAGTGATTTTGACAAGTGGTAAGGGTTCTATTGTGGAGGAATGGGACCTTATGGATGACAGTAAAGCAGAACCTGATGATTTGCCCTTGTATGGTGACTTTCTGCTTTGTCCAGCCCTAAGACTTGTTTTGTGGAGCAATTAGGCACAGAGCAGGGAATGGTAGTCAAGAGTTAAAGAGTAATTCCTGATCTGCAATTCGAAGAAAAGTGGTAGGTTGTGTGAGTAGAGGCGGGTGGTCAGATTACACCTTCTGTATTGCTGTGCCTGATAACAGCCTGTTAATATTTTATCAGTGATCACATCATAGCACGCAGTGAACCACCACTTCAGACAAAAGAGAGAGATAATTTGCTGGACTTCCTGTTTAAAGATCCCCACATCCCTCCCTCACCCTTACCTCCTCCACCCCTGTTGAGATAACAGAATTTCTCATCAAAGCTAGAAGCCACCTGGGCAGGGAGACCAGTCTGGGTGTAGGCCAGACTTCAGCCAGCTGAGGAGGAACACAGGCACTTCCCAGTCTGGGACCTCTATGTGGGCAGCTGAAGGCTGTCCTGTCCATGGCCCAGGACTGAGTGGGAGGGAACTGTTGACTCTGTAAGTCCTCATTTGCCTTTCTTTACCACTGGGCCCCTTCTCCCACAACCTGTGTTTCTCCTCTGGCCCAGAACCAAAATGCCTCAGCTTACTTGGATGGATACTATGTCTGCTGCCTCCAGGAATTTCCATAGACCTGCCAAAAAAAATGAAATGAGGAGGAAAAGGCTGAGCCTCAGAGTCACTCTCTCTATTATAGCCATTTAGGTGTCTTGTGAGATAAATACAAAGTTGTTCTGAATTAGCTGAGTAGTGTCTCCCTGTTTCTTCTTTAGCGCTGCTGTCTACCCTATTTCACTATTTCCTATGTTACTTCAATTAGAAAAGCATTTTCTTTTGATCATTTTTTCCTTAGAAGCTCAAATAGTGCCTCAGCCTCATTTCTCATGAATTGGGGAGACTTACATACCTTTAAAACTAGCCCCTAACACCCCAATTTATAGCACTTTCCCCTTCTTACAAGACAGACTATATTGTGCCTTAGACAACACTTAGGTGGGCATGTCTTATCTTCTGTAGATCAACTATCAGCTCCTGTAAAGCACAGAATACCCTTGTTCACCCTTGTAGCCCTAAAAGCACACACTGCCTGACACAGACTAGCAGTGCAGTTGGTGTGGGCTGACTGGCTAGAGAGCTGGTTGAATGGATGTTTAACTGGCTGGGTAAAGGTCTCACAAAAAAATGAAACTTACCTTTCCATCAAGAAACCAGTTTTAGCCTCCACCTCTTCATTAATGATCACGTAGCCATGGGCCACCAGAGCCCCAAGGAGGAAAAAACATGAATCACCCTGTATCGAAGGAATGAAGGAGGGCAGAAACATCTCTCCTGGTACAAGGGTCAGAGCTATTAGGCTGAAGCATAAACACTATCCCCTTGGTCTATGGCTAATCTAAATTATTTTATGATGCAAGGCAATGGGGTTAAGCTGAAAGCTGTTCAACATGGACCCAGACTCAAGGAGATTTCTAAGAAATTATTTAGATCAAGGCTTTTCTTGCTCAACAAGCCAAAGGGAAAAAACAGTCAACAGATTTTCTTGCTCAACCAGTTGCTCTTTGTTGGATCTATACTAATTTCTCTAGTTGAGGATGAATTTCTAACTCCTTCTATAGAATATTCCCAGGTTAAAGGAAGGAGGAAACTTCTTTTTGGCTGGAACTGCCATCTTCCAGTAATTCACCAAGATGACTAACACAAAGGGAATCAGGAGAGGCACCTGCGATATGTTTTTTAGGCCTTTGAGAAAACATGGTGTTGTCCCTTTGGCTACATACATATAAATCTAGAAGAAATGTGGCAGTATAGACATCAAGGGAATGAGCACTGTTCAAAAAAGAATGTCCCACAATGTTACCATGGCAAAACTGGAAGAATCTACAGTGTCAACCAGCAGCAGTGGGCACTGCTCTGAATAAACAAGTTAAGGGCCAGAGCTGAGATAGCTTCCTGAAATGTTTGATGGAAAATGATCAGAAAAAAAAGAAAGCTGAAGAGAAATATACCTGGGTTCAACTGAACAGTCAGCCTGCTCCACCCAGAAAAGCATACTTTGTGAGAACCAATGGAAGGGAGCCTGAGCTGCTGGAACCCATTCTTTATTAATTCATGGCATGATAAGTGTAAAAAAACAAACAAACAGAACTTTGTATTGATTTTAAAAAAAGAAAGAAAGAGGAACAGCACTTGATATGCTCCTGGCAAATCTCATCAATTTAGCTCAAATACACTCTTATTAAAAAAAAGTTGGGGGCGGGCGGATGGCTGGCGTGGCTCAGTGGATTGAGTGCCGGCCTGCAAACCAAACCGTTGCCTGTTCGATTCCCAGTCAGGGCACATGCCTGGGTTGCAGGCCAGGTTCCCAGTAGAGGGCATACAAGAGGCAACCACACATTGGTGTTTCTCTCCCTATCTTTCTCCCTTCCTTTCCCTCTGTCTAAAAATAAAATAAATAAAATCCTAAAAAAAAAAAAGGAAGGAGGGTCTCCCAGGTCAACCTCTTCCTAAGATGAAGGGAAGGTCTGTGCCCGGTTTCCCTCAAAGGTCCTTAGATTCCAGTAGCAGGCAGAGGCAAAGGGCTGCAGGAACCTGAAAAGCAATAGGCGCTTTTATACTTTCTGAACAGAATCTCAGACCCTGAGGGAGGTTTCCAAGCTTATGTTCAGCCTCTGACACTCTGTGACTTTAGGGAAGTTACCTCTCTGGGCTTAGATTTTGTTTTCTGTAAAAAACCTGTTTCACTGGGGTATTTGGAGCATGCAATGAAATTGGTGGACCTGAAAGTGCTTTGGGTGCAGGTGGTAAGGCATCAAAGCCCATACTGGACTGCTGCCCACTCAAGCATAGCAGAGTCAGTAAGGCAACCCCATCTTCTAACTTCCAGTGGCCCCCAATCAAGGGCACTTAGGTTCTTTGTGCCAGACCAGAGACCTGACCTCTTACTAAACTTGTATTCATAGAGCTCTCTCTCTACCCTTCTCCCTACCTGCAGCCAGTCCTTCTAAATAGGCTTGGATGTCGGGGTCCTAGCCTCTGCACCAAAGAAGGTCCGCTTCAAGAGTGCAATGATAGCAGTGCCTATATTACAGGGTACTGGGTGCTTAGGCCCACTAGTTTCAGGGGCTGGATAAGCTAAATCCTGTGAGGCCCCATTATGGTCAGTGTTGACATAGGTAATATCTTCATGACTTGGGCTTTGCTAATTCCAAGTGAGTTTGGAACAGGGCCAAATCATTGGCTTCCCAAACTCCCAAACTTATAGAGTTAGGGAAATTGGAATTGAGGTATTGTGAGTTATTCAAATACAAATTGTGCATCTCCCCTGATGGGACAGTTAGCTGGGCCCAGTCCAGCATGGCAGGAGGAGCAGTACCATGTGGTATACTAAGATCCCCCTCACAGGAGAACCTATGTGTCTCCAGTGTTACCTTGCTGGCCATAAGTTGTTTCCCTTGGGTAGCTTGGGGTCCTGTGGCAGGTTATTCCAACTGTCTGTAAATATTGTTGGATCAACAGAGTCCTGTTTTGTGAGTCAGGAGACTGGTGCACTAACACCAGCTGCATGACCCTGGGAAAACCTCATTAAGTATGTGAGCCTTAGTTTTCCCATCTGCCAAATGGAGATTAGTAGATCTATTTCACTTTTCTTACAACAGTGATTCAGAGAATTAAAGGAATAAACATATAGCAAATTTAGTAAATAACTTAAATGAAATAATTATTGTGAAAAGGAGGAGCCTTGAGCAAGATGAACAGATTAAAGTTTCATTTGGGAGGAGGGGGTCTTACTTTCTTAATATCTTCAGAAAAGTCTAAAATTTTTTATCCACCCAGTGGGAAGAAAGACCAGTTTTCATCCTATCCTCCCCTTAGCCCAATTCTCTCCATCACATCTGCCTTGTATGGGCCCCTTTGAAAGAATAAAACAGTTATTCAATCAACAAATGTTTATTGATCATCTACCATATGTCAAGCACTCTTACAGAATGTCTTTATCTGTAAGTCTTGTGATACACAGAGGTCTAAGATATGGTCCCTACCCCCCAAAAGTTTACAATGTATGTGTAAAATCAGATATTCACGCATGAAAATATAACTATGCATCAAAATTGCGAATGATAAGTATTAAAGAAGTGATTGTACATTAAAGGAGGAGTAGGAGGGAGACGGAGTGGCCATAGGAAGCTTAGTGAAGAAGGTGGTGCTGAACAAGATGTTAAAGCCTGAGGAAAACTTGGCAAGAGGGATAAGGCTTTCCAGTTTGGAAGAACATCTTAAACATAGGCAAGAAAGTAGAAAACACACAAAGTATACTAGAGATAATCAATGGGCCCCTTCTGCTGACACTGAGGTTTGAGGAGGTGTTCTGGAGTTTGTCAGAAGTTGGTCATGCTTAGACTGGTAAGGGAAAATGCCTTTGGTTTGTTATGACTCTAACCCCAAGCCCCACCCCAGAGGAAATGGAGCATTTTCAGGTCTTGGATCTGGAACCATCTGCCTGGGGACTATTCTGTACTTTACCACCTCACCTGTAATCCCAGGCAGTTGCTCAGCTATCACTCAGATCATGGCCAAAGCACCTTGGACATGACTATTCCATGCGAAAGCCCTTGGATGCCTTTCAGCAACTTTGGAATGTCTAGTGAAGGATGTAGGGGAATATGAAGGGTGACAGGATGCCTACCTTGTGCTGTGGTCTCTCAGGAGCTCTGTAGTATGCTCTGTGGTAGAGCCCTGGGGGCCTAATCTCAGCCTTTGGACTGATTTTCTATTATGCTGGAAGACTCTCTGGGGGTCTGACTCTCTCTGGCCCAATAGAAACACCTTCTATAGCACCACACACTTCCACTCATCTTCTTAGATACTAAGCTTATTATTCTTTCTTGGGCAGCAGCATCAAGGAGTGATAACTTTTGCAGTCCCCCACAGCTCCCACACTGTCATCTCCCAGTGAAGGGCCATCTCTTGAAAAGCTAGCTTCCCATTCCTAAGGAAACCATTGTGTAGGGCCCTTAACTTTGTCGTTTAGCAGGAGGCCAGGTCAAGTGCGCCAGAGGGAGGTGAGAGCTTCAGTGAAAGTTGGAGCTGTAGCTTCTGAGGCAGTTCCTCAGTGCAGTAAGAGTCTGCTGCTGCCTGGAGCTTTCTGCCATATCTTCTTTCCCTGTGCTTCCCTCTACCTGTGGGCTAGATCCCGAATCCACAAGTGTGAGGGAATTCTGAGAATTGATCTAGGCAGTGGTTCTACTATTTTTGGGTCCTCAGCTACCTTCCCTCCCTCTCATCCTATATCCAGTTGCTCTCTGTTCCCTCAGTACAGTGGGATGGCTCTATTTCTGTTCACACACAAATCATTCTGGACACTGTGGAATCATAACAAGAGTGGGATGGAAGTTCCAGGGCCCATTAGTGGCCAATCAGTTTATTTGGAGGGAAGCTTGAGAAGGAGGTTAGAGCCATCTTCATAAAAGCCACCACTCCTTCTTCCACCAACTGCCAGCAATGAGCTGATAGCCAACCTCAGCCAGAGGGAGGGTCTTTGATCACAGAAAGGGTCGGCCTGTGGGATGTAATTAGTGAGTTTATGGATGCATTGGTAGGTAAAGCAAAGGGCAGATGGGAGTTTGTGGAGTCTGCCCTAGAGTAAGGGAATGGGTTTGTAGTTGAGGGTTGGGAGACTCAGAGTCTGGGGTGGGGGGCCAAGGTGAAGGAAACAGAAAGGCTTGTTGGCATGCCTCTTGACAGTTCAACCTGGACACTGTCACACCAGCACCCATTTTTGCCTTTTCTTGATCCCATGGCCAAAGTCAGTCTATCCTCAGCAGTACCTTCTGACATGATCCAGTAGGAATGTCCCTCACCTGTAGCCCTGGCGGGGGCTGTCCATTGGTTTTCACATACCCAGCCACCACCACCCCCAGCTCTGGCCCCTGGTTCTTCACACATACCCTGTCAGGCTGTAGGAGTTAAACTCATTCTTGACTTTGGGTGGTTGACCAGGTCTTGGAGAACTCCTAGTAGTAGTGAGGGGCTGAGCCTGGTAGGCATCAAAGTAGTTGGAGCGATTTCCCTGGGGTGAGCAAGAAAAGCAGAGGATGACTCCAGCTACCAGGGAGAACAGGGAGGAAATAATGCCCAGGTAAAGAGCCTCGCCGATTTCAAATTTCATACTGTCAGGCACCAGTGGAGAGTAGAATTCCTGTAGGATCCCATGAAGATTCCAGGCAACAGGAATGAAACTCAGGAGACCTCCAAGGATGAAGAAGACTCCACCCACTATTGCCACTCTGTCCTTGGCTCTGGAATCCTGGAAGAAGACTGTACATCTCATGCCCACCACAGAGATAATGCAAGCCATTGAGGAGATTGCACTGGATGTCACCATCATGGCCTGCGCAGCCTGGATGTCAGGGGGCAGGCCTAGAAGGGTGCTGTAGATGTCACACTGGGTGATGCCTGTGCTGTGTGTGGCACATTCCATCCAGAGGCCTTTGGAGAAGCCAACTGCTGTCACAATGCTGGCACCAACATAAGAACTTGTTCGCCAGCTGGGAAGCAGCATGGCCACCAAGGTGCCCAACAGCCCCAGAAGGCCCAGGATATAGCCTATAAGTTGGATGCCAAGAGAAGCCATGTCAGACCTCTCCGTAGAATTGTCTTCAGGGCTTGCTTTCTTGTGTTCCAGCTGCAGCTCTTGCTCCTTGAATCCCAGCCTCTATTTCCTCATTTCAGAGTGTCTCTGATACACTGACTTCTCTCCTCCTTACAAGTGTCTGTAAGTGGCCACAAGCAGGCTCAAGAAGGCATCTAGAAGACCTAAAAAATCCATAAACCAGATTAAATATTGACCAGAGCTTATGAGAAACCAGAAAATGCTGGGTGCCTTTTGACCTTTGTTATCTTTAGAAATAACACACAAGAAAGGGAAAAAAAAAAAAACTTTGACAGTGGAGCCAAAACTTCATCACCTCCCACGTAGGCACATGACTTAGACTGGCAGCCAGACAAAATCAGGGGCCAGGCAGGTGGCTGCTTTCTGAGAAGGTAGTGATGGCAGTGGCAGCTGTGGTGGCCATGTTAATTCCAGGTTAGGCTGTTGGCTGGAGCAGTACCATCTCCAAGGCCTTCTGTTTAACACATTGCCCAGCAACAGTGTCACAGGGACCCTCAGTTATAGTCTGAGGCCAAACTCCAGGAGATTGATCAGGAGATTTATCAGGAGAAACAGGTCCTAGGATATAGCCTTGGACTACAGGTTATTTATTAGAGGCCTCTTGAATCTTCAAGGGCCTAGAAAGCATTCGTTTAGTTCTGGGTCCCTGCCCATAGTGAAAATCTACTCCAGGGCAGTTTAGGGCAGGCAACAAGTTCTTCTGTCTGTACTCTAAGAGTTCAGGCCCTCCAGGACCTGCCCAAACCTCCATCCACAGGCTAACTTAAAGCCTCCTGCATATAAAATACACCCAGACATTTCCCAACTGCTCTTCTAATAGATGGCCACAGAAGCCCTTGACATCTCAAATGATGTGGGAGGACTCTGGAGCAAAGGTTATTCTAGGGCCTGGATGGTGCCCTGATACTCCTTGTTAGGGTAGACAGAGGAAAGGGAAGCTGAATAGAGGACTTTTGTAAGTGGAAAACATCTAAATAAAGCCTTTAGAATCTCAGAGCTGTTCATGATTTTGCAGTGTCCAAGGAGCCCCTATTCTTGCCAGGGTTCAAGACACTAAGGGTAAAAGACACATCCTTCCTCCTATTCTCTTCAAGACCCTCCCACACACTAACTTTTCACCCCACCATAATCTGGCTATTTCATTTTAGCTGTCTTCAAAATTTCTTCTTACCTTACCCATCTCTCTAATGTGAATTTTCTTCAGAAGTCCATCATTTTCCTCAATCAACACTTTGTCCCTAAGCACACTTATGCATCCCCATGATTTAATCTCACACCCATTTACTGACATTTCTCAATCTGTATTTCCAGCATAAACTTTCCCTCTGAGCTTCAAGACTGCCAAAAACTACCTATTTAAAATGTTCTTTTGGAAATCTCATAAGCACCTCAAATTCAATGAGATTATTTTTTTAAGATTCTTAAAAAGATTTTATTTTTTCTATTTTTAGAAAGAGGGGAAAGGAAGGAGAAAGAGAGGGAGAGAAACATCAATGTGCAGTTGCCTCTTACGTGCCCTCTACTGGGGACCTGGCTGGCAACCCAAGCATGTGCCCTGACTGGGAATCGAACAAGTGACCATTTGGTTGGCAGGCCAGCACTCAGTCCCCTGAGACACACCAGCCAGGGCTCAAATTCAATGTGTTTAAAAGAGAAATCATCACCTCTCCCATTGCACCCCTCCCCAGATAGTTCTTTCTTGGGTTCCCCATGGACAGAGAATGATATCACTATCCATCTCCTTGTGCTAGACCAAGATCTTGGGAGTCATTCTTTATACGTCTCTCACACTTACTTATCCCTCACCCTGTATGGTCACTGTCTCACCAATTCTACCTCTTGACTATACCTCAGATCCAAGGTATCCAGCTCTCCATCCCCATTGCTTCTTCCGCAGTTCAGGACTTCTTTATGCTCCCTCCCCTGGACTTCCTAACTAGAATTATTTTCAATATTGCCTCTTCTAATTCATTCTCCATGCTGTTGTTAAGGTGATCTTTCAACACATTAATGCGATCAAGTCAATACTCTACATAAAACATTCCAGTGGCTCCCCACCATGTAAAGAATAAAGTTCAAACTTATTTGTATTGTATGACCTCTCAAGCTTCATGTCTTGTCATTCTCCTCCTTTTACTCTATGCTCTGGCTAAACTAAATTACTTTCAGTTCTTCAATCAGATCATGTTGTCTTTTGCTTACAAACCTGAACCCAGGCTGTTCCTTCTATGCAGCATGCTCGACATTCTCCCTCTGTTTAGCGCCTTCTCATGCTTTAGCATTCAGCTGAGATGTCTCTTACTTTAGCCAGGATCAAGTGTCCCTCTTCCATGATCTTCCAATATCATGTGTTTACTTACCTCCATCATAGTAATAAGCATAATAGTAGCACTTATGTAGTGTTTTCTGTGTGACCATTATAAGCACTTCACAAGTGTTAACTCAATTAATATCACAGTAACGCTTTGTAGTACCAAAATCCCTATTATACAGATGAGGAAATTGTTTAAATTTCTTGTTGAAATCCTTTTTCTTCCCTACTACTCTGTCAGCTTCTCGAAGCCAAGGACTGTATCTTATTCATTTCTATATCTCAAGTGCATTAGAATACCCAGAGTGGTGACAGAGAGACAAAGAGAGAGATACAGACAAAAAGAGAGACAGAAAAACAAAGTTTCACCATTTTATGTGTTGTGTATACATTTGTTGAATATCTTGTCTCTTCAACCAAACTCTAAACAATTTTTTAAGTTTTTATTTTTATTTATTTTTAGAAAGAGGGGAAGGGAGAGAGAAAGAGAGGGAGAGAAACAGCAATGTATGGTTGCCTCTCACATGGCCCTCACGGGGACCTGGCCCACAACCCAGGCACGTGCCCTGGCTGGGAATCGAACCGGGACCGCTAGGTTCCCAGCCCACGCTCAATCCACTGCGCTACACCAGCCAGGGCCCAAACTCTCAACAATTTGAGAGAGGAAGCGGAGGGGGAAAGATGGTGGCGGAGTAGGAGGGAGCGGAATCGGCTTCCTCTGGCCCACTGGTGGGATATCTGGCCGATTTTCTGAGGAGCGGAGCAATCGCCCAGCTGTATTCCAGTGTGTGGGAAGATTGGCGACCAGGATTGCACATAAAACTGAAAGATCAGACGGTAGGGAGTCTACTTCGGAGTGAAGGGGTCCCTCGGGACTTGCGGGGAGCCGGGAGGTCTGCGGATCCAGTCGCAGAAGCTTCCCAGTCTGTTCCAGGATCTGTGGGAGGGAGCTGGATTGGGGTGTGTGAGTAGCCAAAGTAGGCGCACGCATCTGTTGGGAGACGCTCGGTCCCCAGCAGTCCGGAGGTCAGTGCGTACTTGGGGACTGGTCCGAAGAGGCTGGCGATCCCAGCGGGAGGAATTGGAGATTGAACTGAATGGGAGAACCGTGGCCCAGAGTTCTGGGACCAGGCACACACCCTGCGAAGCCAGTCAGGAACAGCTCGGGTTAGTGTGCGCCCGGGCGCCCAGGCCAGGGACTCACGGGAGCCGAGTCCAGAGATGGAAGTGGTCTTCGAATTCAGGGGCACAGAGCTCACTCCTGGAGGGACAGAGACACAGCCCAGCACCTGTGATCGAAGACCTGCGATGCCAAATGCCTCCGTGGGAGAGGGACAGGAGAGCCTCATTGAGCTCCATTGAGGGAAGCCACAGACCTCCTGGACTCCTGACTCAGTGTGGAGGCCAGGCAACCCAGGATGAGTGCTGTGAATTCCTAGCAACTGGGCTGAAAGCAGGACGGCAGCTAAGTGTGCAGCTCAGGAAGGAAGAAAAGGAAACCTGATATCTTCCCAGCCTGTTACAGACAGAACGACCGGAGGAGCACCCCTGACAGGACATTTTTAAAGCCAGCCAATAGAAGTTTTTTTTTTTTTACCTCTTCTTTTTTTTCCTTCTTTCTTTTGTTTTCTCTTTGTTTCTGTGTTTGTTTTCCCCCAACCTTCTTCCTATCTGTCCTTCAATATATTTTTAATTCCTTCTACCTTTCCTTCAATTAGTATTCCTAGTTTTCTCTTCTTTTTATTTCTTATTTTTTATTTTATTTTATTTTAGTATTATTTTTCTTTATCTTTCTTTTTCCTTTTACTTTTCTTTCTTTTTCCTCTTTCTCTCCCTTCCCCTCTCTTCTATATCCACAGGTGAGACATTAAAACCTGAATTGTGAAGAGAATAGACTGGGACCCAGACAAGAGTCAGCCCAAAAAACAGAGACAGTGACACAAAATTAACTTCGCTGCTCCAGAGAACTTGAAAGATCAATTTAAGAATCAGAAGCTAGCAAGAAGAATCCCACAAACAATGGGAAGACAAAGAAACAATCCCCAAATGAAAGGAAAGGAGGAAGCCCCAGAAAGAATGATAAATGAAATGGAGGCAAGCCAGCTATCAGATATTGAGTTCAAAGCATATGTTTTCAGGCAGCTCAAGAAACTCGAGAAGCTCAATGAGTTCACAGAAAATTACCAGAAACTACATGGAAACTATAATGAACTCACTGCAAACTATGTCAACATGAAAAAGGAAATAGAAACTATTCACAAGGGCCAAGAGGAAATGAAGAATACAATATCTGAACTGAAGAACACAATAGAAGGAATCAAAAGCAGGCTCGATGAGGCAGAGCATCGGATCAGCGAGCTGGAGGACAAGGTTGAAAAAAGCACCCAAAAACAGCAAGAACAGGAAAAGAGGCTCAGAAAGAATGAAGAGGTATTAAGGGAAATGCAGGACAACATGAAACGTAACAGTATTTGTATAATAGGGATACCAGAAGGAGAGGAAGAGCAGCAAGGGATGGAAAACCTGTTCGGAAAAGTAATGATGGAAAACTTCCCTAATCTGATGAGAGAAAAAGCCACACAAACCCAGGAAATACAGATAGTCCCAATCAAAAGGAACCATAACAGGCCCACTTCAAGGCACATCATCATTAAAATGGCAAAATTCGAAGACAAAGAGAGAATCTTAAAGGCAGTGAGGCAGAAACAGGAAGTAACATACAAGGGAACCCCAATAAGGTTAGCAGCTGACTTCTCAATGGAAACACTCCAAGACAGAAGGGAATGGCAAAAAATATTCCAAGTAATGAGAACCAGAGGCCTGCAACCAAGACTACTCTACCTAGCAAGGGTCTCAGTCAAGATAGATAGCCAAATAAGGAGCTTCCCAGACAAAAGAAGTCTAAAAGAATACACCTCCACCAAACCAGCTCTGCAAGAGATCCTGAAGGGACAGATTTAAGGAAAGGAAGGGAAAGAGAGAGAGTGAGGAACACAGGTACAAAAAAAAAATGGCAATGAATAAGTACCTATCAGTAATAACCTTAAACGTAAATGGATTAAATGCTCCAATTAAAAGACATAGAATAGCGGAATGGATAAGAAAGCATGACCCACACATATGCTGCCTACAAGAGACCCACCTCAGGACAAAAGAAATACACAGACTGAAAGTGAAGGGCTGCAAACAAGTTTTCCAAGCAAACAGACAAGAAAGAAGAGCTGGGGTAGCAATACTCATATCAGACAAAATAGACGTCAAAAAAAGGGCCATGAAGAGAGATCCAGAAGGACAATTTATAATACTCAAGGGAAGAATCCACCAAGAAGACATAAATATTGTAAATATATACGCACCCAACACAGGAGCACCCAAATACATAAAGAAAATCTTGGAGGACTACAAGAAAGACATTGGTACCAACACAATTATAGTAGGGGACTTCAACACCCCACTGTCAAAAATGGAGAGATCTTCCAAACAAAATATCAACAAAGATATTGTGGAATTGAACAATACCCTAGAAGAAATGGACTTAACTGATATATATAGGGCCCTTCACCCCAAAGAAGCTAAATACACATTCTTTTCAAATGCATATGGAACATTTTCAAAAATAGACCATATGATAGCACACCAAAAAAGCCTTAACAAATTCAAGAAAATTGAAATCATACCAAGTATTTTCTCTGACCACAATGGTCTGAAATTAGAAACCAACCCAAAGGAAAAAACCCCCAAACACTCAAAATCATGGAGACTGAATAGCATGCTCTTAAACAATGAATGGGTCAAGGACAAGATTAGGGAAGAAATCAAAAAGTTCCTTGAAACAAATGAAAATGTACTGACAACAACCCAAAACTTATGGGACACAGCGAAGGCAGTCCTGAGAGAGAAGTTCATAGCGATACAGGCCTACCTAGAAAAAAAAAAACAGAAACAGTTTACACAAACAACCTAACCCTACACCTACAAGAACTCGAGGAACAACAGCAAAGACAACCCAGAGCAAGTAGAAGGAAGGAAATAACCAAGATCAGATCAGAATTAAATGACATAGAGACTAAAAGGACAATTCTAAGGATCAGTGAATCCAGGAGCTGGTTCTTTGAAAAGAGAAACAAAATAGACAAGCCTTTAAGCAGGCTCATCAAGAAAAAAAGAGAGAGGACCCAAATAAACTCAATCAGAAATGAAAGAGGAGATATTACAACTGATGCCACAGAAATACGAAGGATTACAAGACATTACTATGAAGAACTGTATGCCAAGAAATATGAAAACCTAGGAGAAATGTACAAATTTTTAGAAAAATATAATCTTACAAAACTCAATAAGGAAGAAACAGAAAGCCTGAACTGACCAATAACAGTGGATGAAATTAAAGCAGTAATCAAAAAACTTCCAACAAACAAAAGCCCTGGACCAGATGGTTTCACAGGAGAATTCTACAAGCACTTAGGTAGAACTAACACCTATTCTTCACAGGCTATTCCAAAAAATCCAAAATGATGGAAGACTCCCAAACTCTTTTAATGATGCCAGCATCATCCTAATCTCAAAACCAGAAAAAGACACAACAAAGAAAAGAAACTTCAGGCCAATATCACTGATGAACATTGATGCTAAAATCCTCAACAAAATATTAGCAAACCGCATCCAACAATACATCCAAAAGATCATTCACCATGACCAAGTGGGTTTCATCCCAGGGATGCAAGGATGGTACAACATTCGCAAAACAATAAACGTAATACATCACATAAACAAAAGCAAAGACAAAAATCACATGATCATATCAATAGATACAGAAAAAGCATTCGATAAGGTACAGCATCCATTTATGATAAAGACACTTAGCAAAGTGGGAATAGAGGGAGCATTCCTCAACATAATAAAGACCATATATGAGAAATCTACAGCCAACATTATAATCAATGGACAAAAACTAAAATCTTTCCCACTAAGATCAGGAACAAGACAAGGTTGCCCACTATCACCACTTCTATTCAACATGGTACTGGAAGTTTTGGCCACAGCAATCAGACAAGAAAAGGAAATAAAAGGCATCCAAATTGGAAAGGAGGAAACATAACTGTCGTTGTTTGCAGACGACATGATAGTATACTTAGAAAATCCTATAGACTCTGCCAAAAAGCTACTCAATCTAATAATTGAATTTGGCAAGACAGCAGGATACAAAGTCAATATCCAAAAATCAAAGGCACTTTTGTATACCAACAGTGAAACAGCAGAAACAGAAATCAGAAAAAAATCCCATTTGATATAGCAACAAAAAATAAATAAAATACCTGGGATAAAAACAGACAGATAGACCAATGGAACAGAATAGAGAGCCCAGAAATAAACCCAAGTCTCTACGGGCAATTAATCTTCAACAAAGGGAACAGAAGCATAAAATGGAATAAAAATAGCCTCTTCAACAAATGGTGTTGGGAAACCTGGATGGCTACCTGCAAAAAAATGAAACTCAAGCACCAACTTACACCATACACAAAAATAAATTCAAGGTGGATAAAAGACTTAAATGTAAGTCGTGACACCATAAAAGTTCTAGAGGAAAACATCGGTAGGAAAATCTCAGACATTCCATGCAGCAACATCTTCAATGAT